>JAIUCV010000986.1:0-221664 GCA_026724425.1 Erythrophleum ivorense
CACTTGTTTTACATTAACTGAACATCTCCTTGGGTCTTATACCATTATGTAGCCTCAAAAGAATTGGCCCGTTGTATCCTCTACACCTAATTAAGGTATTTTTACACAAGTATAATCATACTTCAATTAGCATACTACTTGCCATCTCTAAGATGTACCAATTTCTCTCTATCTCCCTCACATAAAGTTAAGTTTTATTTTTTTGTAATATGCAACGATTTAGAAGTTCTTAAAAGTCCCTAAAGACTATTGAGATAATATCTTGTCAACAAAGTCCAAAATCTTGCTAACAAGATCTTGCATTTAATAGTGTGAAAATCTAAGGCCTTGTTTACAAGGTTTTTTTATGGTAAGTACAAAGTCTTTTTACAGTAAGCTATAGTATATAGTATGTGATGGTATGACAATTTTTTTTTCTTTCAATGGTCTATGCCAACCATAACTAATTCTTTCCCTCCCCAAAAGTTCTTAGGTCTCAATTCATGCCTAACTATTGGGAGCTAAACTAACATAAAAAGGAGACTTAGTAAGTCTTTTCATTATCAAGCATTCCCTAATTATCAATAAATCAAGTAGGGATTCCCAGTGAGAGAATTCAAGCATCATTTACCACTAATGTTTCACCCTTCCTCATCAGTCATTGTACTAAGATTTTATTGCAATAACATAAGTTAATTGCATTACTACCACCTCTCATTCACTTCCCTCGGGTTATTATTATAGAGCAAGGAGTCCTCTTTCAAAATTAGAGAGTTTTACTACTAGAGTAAGTACTAGTCCATCTTAAATTCCCAATGTTGTCTCTATTCCCTTAATCACACCACATGTGATACATGACAATAAGATTACTAATGGCAGAATTAGACTTTGCCTTCAATATTAGTAGGTAATTCTTTTATGTGGCCATACACATGCTCATCACCCCATGATGACTATATCTCAACCACTTGTACGCACAAGGGTACCATTTTATTCTCTTTTTTTTTAAGTGGATCCTTACTATCAAGATCTCCTCTTTACCTTCTAGGTAAAAAGTCTACGTAGTCTAGTTTGACGCCAATTTAGTGGTTAAAATTCATTAAATCATATGATAAGTGGCATGCTCCGTATGCCCCTAGCACCGAAGTGCTGGTGAATGAGCACATCCCCATATGCCTCTAGTACCAAAGTGCTATAGAATCTTACCTTACACTCCTCTAGTGTATCATACACGTAAAGTGCCTCTAACCACCACCCAAATGCACATCAACACATAACATAAGTAAATTGAATCATACCAAAGAGACAACATGCATAAGCACCACATGCATATACACCTCCCTCTTATCACACAACGGCTTTTCTCCCTTATCACAAATTCCTTTCTTGTCTGGGTACATTAAGGGAGGAGCCTCAAAACTCTCAAGATTCCTTCCAAAACATCATCTCCCTTAATCTTTTACTTTAAAGTCGCTATCCCCCCATTCAGAAATGGACTTTGCAATTCTAAGGGTTTTCTGCCCTCCTTCCTTGTCATCATTAACTAAAGATAACTTACTCGCTCCAATAGTTTCAATGAAACTATTTAAAATGTTCTTTACCTCTTACTGCCCTTATTCATTAGGCCTAAGTTGTGGTAGCTAAGATTGAGTAATTGTATTCTTTATTAACTAGGATCAAGTAAGTGGGTTAGGACCTCTGTACCTATAAAGCCTTAATCCTGGGGGCCTTTCAAAGTCTACATAGTTCTAACTCATTATGGATTATGCATCACTTTAAAAATTTGGTCAACTATACTAATTTATTATACACTAGTTCTCGAACTTCTATCATTAATTTCCCAATCATAAATAACACTTATATCTTACCCTTCAATAAGTTTTTTTTTGGGTCAAGTGTTTTACTCTATTTTGTTGCCTTCTAAGCTCTCAATATCACTTTAGATGGCCCTTGAAAAGCTTAGAATTTTGCTGAGGTGAAGAATTGCTACTCTTATTGTGATCAGTTGACTACTCTGATAGGCCAGTCAACTGGTCGGTCATACCCAGTCAGCTTGCTTAGTAAATAGCAGTCAACTAGTCACAAATACTATTAGTAGCCTTATTCATTGTCCTTATCAGTTACATAGTCTCATTCAGTCATTCAACTAGTGCCTCACAATGAGTGACTGGTGCATTTACCTTGTAGCCAGTTGGCAACAAGCTTCTACTAGTTGGCTATCTAGATTAAGACCAGTAACCCAATTTTAGAAAAAGAAGGGCAAAATTCTAGCCTTTTCATTAGCATTAACAACCTCAAGTCTCAAAATTAGTGATATTTGAAGCATTATGAGATAGAATCTTATTATACTCTATTATTTTTAGGGACACACTCATTATGATAGTGATGTTTAAAACATTCGTTTTAACATGCACTACAAGCCTCACATCATTATTCCTCTATATTTCCTTCTAAAACATAAAGAACAACAACCATATGTTCATATAATTAGCTGTTCTTATGAGCTAATACTATGCCAAATATGCATCATGATTGCCAAGTTTCTAGCCATAAAATTTAAATTAGCATAGTTTTCTTGAACCGTTGCTTTGATACCAAATGTAATGACCCTAACTTCTAATCATGGTAATTAAGGTTAAAGACGCGATTAAAAATCATCAATCAAGGTTTGAAGTCATTACGATTACTTACATTAGGAAAAAAGTGAGGAAATTTAAACCTTGATGTTGTTATAGTCATTAACTAATTACTCATAACCATTTATGCCCATGAGGGAATCAAACCCACAATTATAAGCCTTTAATCTTATCATCCATTAATTCCAACTCACAAGAACCTCCTACAAGTGTTCTTAAATCATTCATTATCATTTTCATAGAGACAACTAAAGTTTCTAGGTTAATATGAGAAATTCAAATCCTTCGCTGTGGCTAAATGCCTTCGCGCCATAACTATAGGACTTCCTGGAACCTCCTAGTTTACCCCTCGAAGTTTGTTGCGACTAGTTTCCTTCTTTGCCATGGCTAATTTCTCTTTGGAACACATCCAAACTTACTTCTCGAATTTTGCTATTGCTAGGTTCATTTTTGCCGCAATTAATTCTTCTTTGTTCCCTCCCCGGGCAACTTGTTGCTTTTGGCCATAACCAATTCCCTTCTGTTCCTATAACTCCCAAGATTTTATCCCATGCTCTCCAATTTTCTCTCTAGTAACACTTTAGGTCACTTTAACTTAATTTGTGAAGATTTAGTGTCATTCTTTTACCTAATCTACCTAATACATCTATCATTGCCCATTCAAAACTCAAATGTGGATCCTTAACCCTCTAGCCACCGTAAACCAGTGAGTTCATAGATTAATGACAACAAAGGGTTCATAAACTACTCACACTTCCATTAACACATAAATCCTAGTAGAAGTTCCATACATCATTAGTTTAAGTTGACATCTAATGTATCAAATGATTACAATCCCTATGTTTGGCAATACATGATGCAAGGTGGCAAAATTATGACACAACAAATAATGCTAGAACACCTACTATACAATCTATTTAAACAAGGCATTTAAGCCTATACTCTACTAAACCATCGTGATGAGCTTTCATTAACTTCTCCTTGCCACTAAGAGGTCCAGTCCCTAAAAATGTTAGCCCACAATCAGGGTGAGATAAACAATCTCAGTAGCGATAGGCAAATTTCATATATATGTACAAATTAATTAATACAATGCAATTTCATATCATAATACCAGAATTATCAATTTAATTTACAAATGAACAAGCTGAGCTACTAATGACTACTGTCCCATACTAGCAATTACACACAACATGTTAATGCCCAATAACACTGGAAGTGGTCCATCCATGGCACCAACTCCCCAATAAGTACAACCTTGGCTTAGTGCATTCAAGGTCTGATCACAACTCGGTGCCTAATCGAAGCACATGCACTGGCGGTAGCTGCACTATAACTCTACCATGGACTCATAAGGTCCAATCATAATAACAATTTAAGTAGTCAACCAATCATTTAGTATTTCAAAATCATATATGTGTAAATAATATCAGATTAACATGAACATATACATAGAATTAAGAAATTAACCTTGGTTACCTCAATGAAGCCAATTACTCTACCTTTAGCTACTATTATAATTCAAATGCACACCACGCTTAAAACAAGTATAGTCATCATCATTTCTAGCAATAAATCATATACCCAAAAGGTTAAACCACCAATGGCTACCTAAAAGTTACTTACCTAGTTTCTTAAAGAGTCAATTGCACCAATTTAAGGTCACAACACTAAGAACTCACTAGGGGTCACTCCCAACATCTCTAATTTCGCATATGTATGTATAGGCTATGCACTAAAAGTCAATCTAAATGATGAAAATTCAACCCATACACCTTATAAAAGAAGAGGAAACACTTACCCATACATCTAAGAGGTTAAGTGGACTATGTTAAGCCTTAACTACAAAGAACACACTATGAGCCATCCTTAAAACTTGGATTTTCGCACATGGAATCAACCATATACCAAAGTCAGCTTATAATGTGAAATCTAAGCAAGGTTACACCACAAAATAAAAAGCAAACATTTACCCTATGGTTCCATTAACTCCAAACTCTGAAAATCTTGTAAGGAATCACCCAAATACCAAATTTCAGATTTGAGAATGAGACGAAAATGCCCAAGACCAAAAACTAAGATGGACATGTTTTATGTGGATTACCTTAGCCAAATCTTTCTCTAAAAGTGAGAAATTATGGAAGAATGCAGAAAAACTCTAGCCCCTCTTTTCAAGTGCGAAAATAGCTTTCTAAGTCTGCAAAACATGAGTGTCTTAACAGTTAAATAGGTGGGGAGAAGGCCTCTTACGATTTTAGTGAAGATGAGTTAGTCCAACAGACCAATTATTCCAAGTAGGCTAGTGCTAGGTGAGATGGATTGCAGTAACTCTTAGGGTTTGGGAGAGTGTGTTGATCTAAAGGCCCAAAAATCCATTTAAGTTATGGTTAGAATTTATTGGGTCATAAGTTGGAGGGTTTATGGTGGGTTTAGGCTATTTTAAAAGCCCATTTAGCTTAGATCTGCACCACAAAGGTGTTGGGCCATTTGGAAGTGGAATTAGATCCTTCTATGATTAAGATTGGGTTTTTACATTTAATCTAAAACTTAATTAAGTTATCAATATGGCACAAAGTAAAAGTCCCCTCTCTTAATTAATTTTGCTAACCAATTTACATTAACTCCCTAATTGCCATAATTAATGTTAATAAATTTTGGGGTGTTACATTAGACACCATTTGATGCTCTAATGACATAGGGGAAGAAACTGATCATATGAATAGTAACTATACCATAATAGCTAAAATTTGACTACTTTGAAAATTCATAATTAATTCCACAGAGTTCCAAATAATTTGGTCTTTAGCTTCCTAAAAACCTTTGGATAAGATCTATATGCATGCCAAATTTCATGAGGAAAATCAGATCTTGACATTGGAGTTCAAAATGGTTAATTTTTTCCTTTCTAAAGGCCTCAAATGGTCCAAATTAGCTTCTAAGATATTCATGGCCACTTGAGCACATGGAAAAGCACCAAAATGGTCTATTAAACATGTTTTAAAGGTACAAGAACCCAAATTTCACAAACTCACACTTTCACCCCAAGGTATACATAAGAACATACAAGCTTCATCTTGCCATTCAATGTTAAGAACTTTCTACAGCATTCATATGGCATCAAATCTCATATATACATCAAGTATCCATGTAATTATACATGTTCAAATGATTGCTCAATATATCTATCATAGGATTACATCATATGCATTAAAATGGTTACAAAATGGACAAAATAGCACACTTTCTTGTCAATCTTTCCTCTTCAAGCTTGGTGGCACACATTCCTTGGTTCACTTGGTCCACCTAGTCATGTTAGGCAATGGGGAGGAAGGAAGGAGATTCTAGAAATCCCAATAGCTCTTCTCCCTTTCAACCATATATAAAGGGTACAAATTCAAGTAAAAAATGCATGCATAGATATCATGGAGTGCATAATCATAGATAAGACATTTCTTGCACTCAAAAAGTCATATAAAACATACATAGGCTTGCCAAGCAAATAGTTTAGCCTTATCCATTCTCTTTGGGGAATTTTGAACTTGCCTCATCCATTTTCTTAAGGGACTTTTGACTAAACCTCACTCTTTAGAGACTTTTGGCGTTATCTCACTTATTCTCAGGGACTTTTGGCTCATCCTCACCCTTGTTAAGGGACTTTTGGCTTCACCACACTCAAGCAAGCCAAAACATGTTTATAAGACATCATTTAAGTACATAACATAGTAACAAGGTAGATAAACACCATCGTTATATATTTTATTTCCTCTTTAGTGGGGCATTTTAATAATTAAATATGGCTTAATGAATGCAATTGAATCGAATTTCATTTTAATTGGCCCTTTTTACATTGGAGGAATTAAGTTGCAAATTATTAGTTCTTAATGCTAAAATTTATCTTAAATAATTTTTAGGTATTTCTACTTAATACTTTCCATTCTTTTATGCAGATTTTAATAGGCAAATGATGTTTGAATGAGAATTTGAGTTAGATAAGAGAAGAAGAAGAGTTGGGCTTCAAGTGTACTCTTTATTAGGCAATTAAAATTTGAATAAGGGGAATAAATCACATGGATTCTACACTTACAAGAATAGCAACATACCAATTCACTAATGCATGGGTTCAAGTGGAAGCTTAGGGCTGAGGTTTCCATTCATGTTGCATCATAAATAACACACACTCTCATCCATTATTCACATGCATGGTCCAACAGCTAACCACTTATAGGAACCACGTGGAAAGGAGCTTTGGTGGATGAAACAAGATGCAACTAGTTACGGGTTGAAAGAAAATGAAAGAAGCTCACATATATAGAACCATGCATGAAGCACTCTCGAGTGAAGCAACACGAGCATAATGAAAGAGAAGCCATGGGTTGCACGTTCAAGTATAGATACATTCAAAAGGGTACAATAGCAAATGAGGAAGGAAAAACACGATGGAACAACAACGTAGGATGGTGAATGGAAAAGAAGCAACGTGAAGGACAAACAGGCTTTAAGGGAATGAAAGCTAGACTCACTCAAGGCACTCATACATCACAGCAGCTCCATATAGATGCAGCAGCTTACACGGGTTCACTAAGACTGACATGGAGACAAGCAGATGAAGCATGGGCAGCAGCTGAACAGGGAAGAAGCACGAGTTCCAGTAGCTTTAGAACACTCACACATATAGTAAAAGAAGCTACAGGGAAGCCCACGAAGAGGAGAGTTTGACGTGGAAATAATTCAAGAAGCTGCGTAGAGAAAATAGGTGAGAATCTTGGGTTTTACATGCATAGGGAAGAGAAGCAAAAAGTATGTAGCCATGAGTTCAAACTATATAGCAGCTTCAACCAGGGATTGATGTAGTCTTAACTTTATATTCATAATCTAAAACACGTGATTTTTAATAAGGATTGGCTGAGAATGATAAAGGAAGCTTGAAGAAAGAATTTTGAGCTTGAGAGGAAGCACATAAGTGAAGAGAAGAAGACAGCTCACACGTAAACATAGGTTCTGGTGGTAAGTGGTAGGAGGCTTAGTTTTGGAGTGAAAGAACGTGAAGGGGAGCATGAACAAGCCATGAGTACAGATTACACATACTTGAGCAGAATGTGGACTGGATTTAAGAGAAGAAAAGCATGCAGCTCGAGTCCTACGTTCATGCAAGCTAAATGAGAAGAAGAATAAGCTACATCTGGATTCAAAAAAAGCAAGAAGCCTAGCTAACACATCATCCATTCATAATGGGGCCCATACTCATATGCACATTCAAGTTCATGATTCATTAAAAGGTAAGTTTAGGTTGAAGTAAGAAACAAAGGAAGAAGGCACGTGATTTTTTAAAAAGGGTTGACATAGAAGAAACACACACAGAATAAATAAATGCAAAATAAAAGAGCTAATAGGTAAGGGCTGAGCACGTGGACAAAATTAAATAAACACATGCAAGGCCACGTGAGGGAGGACATGATTAAAAGAATGCATTCATGGCAGCATCAGGGGAGGATCAAGCCATTAAATAATCATGCCAATTCATTGAATAGTGATTCGAGCGTCATTCCATTAACATACACCATCCAGACACTCCACGCCAGTTCTATTCCATTCTCCATCATTTTTCCATTCCAATGAAGTTCTAATCCTCCATCTTGTGATTAACTTAGAAGAAGATCCTTGGTTGAAGCTTGAGTCCATGGAATAACAAAGGAATTTTGGCTAAGATTTTCTCTTTTTCTTGTATTATCTTGGTTAAAGTTGTATTAGATTGGGAATTTGTATTGTTTACAATTAGTGGCTAGTTAGACACTAATTAGGATATTGTTTGATTGATTATTTGATTGATTTAGTGCTGGATTTTCATTATTCTCTAATTTTCCATGTATGCCATCAAAGTGTTTGATGAAATGCATGAGTGAAATTGTGTGCTTTATCATTTGATTTGAGGATTCCTTGGTGTTTGGTTAGTTAATTAAACACTCGAGGGTGATAATTCAAATATTAATTGATCAATTAATCAATCAAATTTAGTGTTCAATGATCCTAATGACAAGAGTTAATGATTTAACATGGGATTGAGGTTTCAATGCAATATTATTTTGTTAATCTCTTGATTCTTGAGTGGTAACCCAAGATACTTGTTATGGACACGAATAGGGATTCTTAAACCCGAATAAATGACAATTGGATTAGGATAAGGATAGTGGATACCAAAGGATGAATCCAAAGCTAGTCACAAGCCTATTATCAACTATAATTCATGCAATTAGGTAGCAATTAGGAATTTTATTTCAATTTAATTCTAGTTAGTTTGATTAGATCAAAAACCCCCCTAAATTAGGTAATTTTAGGATCCCCTTACACTTAGAAAACCTAATTAAACATTGAATTCCATTTCCAAGGGAGATAACCTAGTTGCACCACTAGCTATATATTTTATTAACCTAGTTTTATTTTGAGGGTTGCGCAACACGACCCGTCAAAATTTGGCGCCGTTGCGGGGGAATTGGATTCTTAATTGTTTGAGAAAGTTTTCTAGGTGTTTAACCTCTGTTTTTATTGTATTTTGGTTTGATTTTTCCCTTATTTTGAACTTGGATTTTGGTAATTTTGGTGTTGTGTGACAAGAGTATGCTTGTTGGAATTTTTGTTTAGTGTGCCTAGAAAATTCTCAAACTTTACTTTCTAAGATTTTTGGGTGTTTTGAGAAAATGTGATAGCTTAGCTATTTGGTGCACCATTTTTTAGCCAAATTCTATCGTTTATGGCACTTTTTCTAATTGTTTAGTATTTTCCCGAATTTTTTAGGAATTTTTCAAGATTTAATTTCTTTATTTTTTGAGTTTATTTTGTGTGATTAACCTATGTTTTAGAGTATTTTTTATTGTTAGGTAAGTCTTAGCTTCTTTGGATTTTTATTTTCTTGATTTTGAGTTAATTTTTGTTATAATTTGCTAATGATTTTTCTTGTGCTGAAATTAATTGTTCTTCTCATATTCTTTGTCTGAAATGGATCCATATTATTATTCTAATCAAGGTGTTTATGATTCTTGTGCAAATGATGGGATCTCCCTGCAATTGGATGAAGTTAGGTCAATGCTTTGTGGCATTCTTAAATGACAAAGACAAGCATAACAAAGCCAATAATTCCAACCACCATGCTACCAACCATACTATCATCCATATGAAGTTCACCCCGATTACCACCATCATTATGAGCCATACCACAACGTCAATGTGCAAGAACTAGAATATCATTCTTACAACTATCATGAGGAGTATATTCAACAGGAGCCCCAAAGGGAACTGAGTTAGGAAGAAAGGATGATGCAACACTTAGAGGCCCGTAATCTTTAACTCCAACGGGAGACTGAACGGTTGCAACTCCAAAACCAACAGATGAGGGATAACCTCATAAAGGATTCAGGATTTCAAATGAATCAACCAACTTCAAGTGCTACTAAATTGACTGAAGAGCAAATTAAAAGAGAATGTATAGAGGAGGAAGAATCTTATTCATTAGGTAATATCCTTCCATCTTCTAATACATTGCAACTTGTTGGAACTGACACTAGTATACTTGATAGCACTATGATTACTTATACACATGATGTTGTTAATTCTGAATTGCTTGATGCTGATTGTAACACCATAAATTCTAGCTCATCTTATGCCTTTCAATGACTTACTATCATGGAAGATGTAGGTTTCTCATAAAAGCACAAGGGGAGGTAATGAATATTTTTGAGTTGCATCGTATCTAGCAATTCATTTCGGTGTCAAGTGGATCGTGTGAGCTCATAATATGCCTCCTCATATTTAATTTCATTGTTAAAACTCATTTGTATCATAAAAAATTACCTACAACTCATGAAAACTGAAAAGAGATCTGGGATATGTATATTCATTTTCGGCCAGACTTGGCCCCATTTCTGGGCAAACTTTGGAAAATCATAACTAAATCTAGAAAACTTAAAAACATGAAATCTTGGACATTATGGAAATCTTGGGATGGATAATTCGTGGTAAAAATATGTACAAGTAATAACATCCCACAAACAGGATGTTTGACACATGAATTGGTCTGGAGGTTGGACTAGGTCCTGATGCTGTTACAGTTTACTGATATGAACTTCAGAAATGTCCAACTAATTCCAAAAAAATCCACTATATGAAAATGATACCAATATGGAAATATGTGGATGTTAACTAGAGATGAAAAATATTTCTAGATCAGTTCATCAAGCCAAGCTCTCAAAAATCGATGGAACATTACTTCTGGTCAGGCAAGATGACTAATACTGGGCAGAAACTTTGAAAATTCAAATATTCCTCTCTAGAACTCCAAATGAGGTGCTTCTAGTTGTTATAGGTCACTGTGAATGTCTAGTTTCTTGCTATAAAATTTCGTAGTCATTGGACCACGTTTGCCTTTCAGATGACATAATTACACAACTGACCAAATGAACAATACTGGTGCAAATCCGAAATTCTAATACCAACTTTGAAAAATCATAGAAAATTCCACAGACCTCCAAATGACCTGATATTTAGCTTCCTAGAAAGATCTAAGAAATATCTAATCACATGCTAAATTTCCAATTAAGAAGAGGTCATTTGGTCAGACTTTGACATAATGGGGCAAAGTGTCAATTTTTTGTTAAAAGAGGGCTCCAAGGGTTCAAATTTGCTTCTCCTACTCCTAAGGCTCTATGAGCATGTGGGAAAGCATCAACATAGGCTATCAAACATGGCTCAAATATCTAACAACCCAGATTTGTAAAGCTCACTCTCCCACACCAAAACATACATAGTGTACATAATGTCAAGATCTTGCTATTCATACCAAAAACTTGCTACATCATGCACTATAGTTCTAATTCTGATACATATACAATAAGTACATCCATTTACAAGAATTCATAAGTGAAAACCCCATGTACATCATTAGATTACATCTCTTAACAACAAAATGGTGACAAAATGGTTATTTCACAAATCCTTTGCTGATGTCTCTAGCTTCAAGCTTGGTGGCTCCTATGTCTTTGTTCACTTGGTCCACCTAGCATGTTAGGATAGTGGAGAGAAGGGAGCGAGATTCAGAGAATCCCAATAGCTCATCTCCCATTCAATCATACATAATAGGTGCAAAGCAAGCATTTCAAATGCATGTATGGAAAAATGGAAGTCATGGACATTTTAAAAGCAACCTTGACATGTGAATCAAGCATACAAGACATTCAAGGGTTCACCAAGTGTTTGGATTGGCCTCACACTTCTCCTCATGGATTTTGGACTTGCCTCACCCATTCTTGAGCACTTTGGACTTAACCATACTCTTGGGAGACCCTTTGCTTTGTCTCAACCAAGCTCGAGGGTTCTTGGCTCATCTTTACCCAAGGGAAGAGTTCTTAGCCTTTCCACACTCAAGTAAACTCATACAAATATCATGGATTCATTTAACACATAACATAGCATCAAGGATCATGACATGTAAAGGCATGCTAGCATACTTTTCATAGTTTGAAAATACACATACACACATTCTAAAATAAGCTAAACACACATCCATGCATGAGAGAAGGGGGAGAGAGCTACCTTATAGGCTAACATAAGCCTCCCTTTTCAATTTGTCTTCTCACTTCTTGATTTCACAATCACAATTAGGTGGAAGTGCTTCTTTTGAGCCTAGACATACAAAGAGCATGGAATTACTCTCTCATAACTTAATACTTATTCACAAAGTTAGGGGTTTCTTTATAGTAACCTTACCAAGCATATAAGAAACTAGAGGTTCTTTCTCTCTCTAGAATTTCACCAACTCTTCCACTCTCTCATGCTCTCAAGTTGGTAGAACCAACATACCTAGGAAAAACAAAGAAATAAAGCTACATGAGTTCTAACCTTCTTCAAGAGTGGTTTTCCACTTTCCCTCTTCTGAACTAAGCCCAAAACCCAACTAATTCAATAACCAAAACCATAGAAAGAGAGGGCAAAGAGAGAAGAACAAGATTATAAGAAGAAAAGCTAGGGAAATCTTAAGCTTGCTTACCTTTTCCTTGTTCTTCCTTTTTTCTCTTAGTCTCTTTATCTCTCCACAGCCCTTTTCTCTCTTTTGGTCGAAGGTTAGGTCGATTAAAAGAAAAGGAATGGATTTGGATGCTTTAAGAAGTCAAATTCTCCTTTTTTCACGCTTTTCCGAACTAACTCTCGCTATAGCGAAGAATAACCCTTGCTATGGTGAGCACGTATCAGTCCCAAACCCTTGTTTTCGCTATGACACGTGCTATGGAGAGGAACCCCCTAATTTTTGTATGGGATGCCCGCACTCACTATAGCTAGAAGCATTCTCGCTATAGCTAAAAGGCACTCTCGCTCTAGCCAGACCATTTCTCGCTATAGTGAACAGGTACATTCGCTATAGCTAGGCCATTTCTCGCTATAGTTAGTAGACTTAGAAAATTTCAGGACTTCGAAAAATTTTCAGCTTCTTCTTTTCTTCTTCTTTTTTTCTCTTTTTTTCTTTTTTGCTGGTTGTTACACTGATGTAGATGAAGAAATTATTATTGAATCTCCTGATTTGGTTGATTGTGGTAATGCATTAAACAATAATGACACATGTGTTAATGCTGATGAATACTTGTGTACTGATGCACTTGGTAATGCTACACCTAGCTGTGATCATGGTGATGAATTCATTTCTGAACCTATTAATGATGATCTTATTGAGTCTAGGGTAGTAGATAAGTGTAGGGATGACTTGGTATGTGATGATGTGATTGCTGAAACAGTGAATGTAGCATGTGCTAATGATATAGACAGTGAAATTGTTGAGCAGCTTGTTATTTTTTATGAATCAGACTCTAATTTGAAATGCTTATGTGATGATATGCATACTTGTCATATGTGTATTGAGATAGATGAGTTCTTGAAGTCTGATAAGTTTCTTTGCATTGAAACTATTGATAAGACTGATTCTACTGATCATACTAGTATTGATGAGAGCATGCATAGAGATAGTGCTAATATTGAAAATCATATTGATCCTTGTGCTATTATTGATATTAGTAATAGACTGGATTTTGTTATTCATCATTATTTAGAATTTTGTGAGCCTACTGATGTCACTTTGGTCAGGGAAGATACTATTTCTTTTGTTGAGAGTCCTAAATAGATCCTTGAAGTTAGTGAAGTAGTTCCCAACAAGCCACATACTCTCCCAGCTGAGATGAATTAACTGAAAGATGCCTTGAACTTAAAAGACCATGAGAAGTTGCAAATTAATTCTTCTGTTGATGTAGTGACTCTTACTGATGAGAGTCAAGTAGATTTTATTGGTTTTGATAGATTTTTAGAGAGCTCAGAGTTTAAATTTGATTTTAAATTTTCTTTCTTTAGTTTTGAATGTCCTAAATCTCATTTTTCCTCTTTCATTGTTCCTAAACATGATGAATATGACATTCTGAGACTACTGATGGTTAAGGAAGTCCATGAATCAGCACTAAATGATCAATCAAAATACTTTAAAGTGGTTAGACTTAAAGTTGTTCAATTAAAAAGGAATAAAGCTGTTTTGATTTTGGTTTTTGATACTTATGATTAGTTAGTCTTTTATAGAGTTCTTTTTAGTTTAGGATTTAGTTTTCTTTTTCTTTTCTGCATTACTATTTGCTTTGTTTCTATTTTGTAAGTAATAAACGATTGCTAACCAGCTACAAAGGAAATTTGAGCCACCCTTGAGATCTTCGATTCAAGTTCATCCGGTTGTATACTTTCCTTCCACTATCTTTATATTGTGTTGTTTATCTATTAACTGGATTGTGTGCTGGCATTGAGGACAATGCAATATTTAAGTGTGGGAGGGAGAGTCATTCCATTCCATTTCATCTTATCTTTACTTCCTTTGTAAAAAAAAAAAGAAAATTTTTGAAATTTTTTATAATTTTTTTTTAGAAATAGCGTGCTTTTTTTTAGTTTTTCCGTGAAACTTGCAAGTTAAGATGATTATAGCTTGGATTCACTTTGGCATGATAAGTGATGGATCTTGTGTCTTGATTCAAGTGAAGTGGCAATGAATTTAATTTCAATGAATTATTTGATAGCCATTAGCTAGTGAGGAATTGAGCCATATCTGTTTGATTCTAGTGTGTACTCACTTATCTTTGCTTTCACTCTAGAACTTGTCTTGATTCTTTGTTGAGGCCACATTTGCATTTACATGCATGAAAGTGATAAGGCATTCCTTTCTTTTGTAGCTAGATAGCCAAAAAGCCACCCCCTACATGCATCTTATTCATTGTTTAGCCACTTTGAACCTTGTTTTATTTTGTTATTAAGCTACAGCCATTAAAAATGTTTTTCACCTTGTTTTAAGATACTTTATGGATTTCAACAAGCATTACATCTAATTAGGATGAGAGAATGTATGCTTTGCATCCATTTAGGCCATTGTTATTGAAGGTTGAGGAATTTGTTCTAAGAAAAAAAATGCAAAGAAAGAAGAGATAGAAAAGCATTAAAAAAAGGAAAAGAGTCATTGAAAATCAAAAGAAAGTAATGTTTGAATTTTGTTTGCATTTACTATTACTAGTTACAAAAACAAAAGGGCCTTGAAACACATTCTTCTCTATCCTAGGTATCATTTTATTGCTCTTGAGATCCTAAGGTATTCCATTTGTTGTTTGTTTTCCCCTTGTTCTTGTTATCTATTCATTTCATTACCTAGCCCCATTACAACCTTAAACAAAGTCCTATTGATTTGTGAATTACATTTGACATGGGTGGTGGAGATTTAAAAGCTTGACAAGCCTATGGTAATGAGGTTTTGATAGGTGGAACTTGAGTGATCTACATTCCCTTAAACACTAGAGAGTTGAGAGTAAACACTAACCTATGTGAGGGGCTATGCATTTCAATTCATTCTTTTCAAATGAAATTGCCATGGAACTTATTTCTTGATGCAAGTGAAGTTAACTTTGATTGTTAAAGTGTTGAAGAGTTGTGATTAGTCCTTAACTTGTGATTTCTATACTTTCCTTTTCATTTTCATTTTCCACTTGCCATTCCACTCGTTTTTCCTTGGACTTTGAGCTTTGCCTAGGAGTACAAATGTTTAAGTGTGGGGGAATTTAATAAAAACCATATTTATATATTTTATTTCCTCTTTAGTTCGGCATTTTAATAATTAAATATAGCTTAATGAATGCAATTGAATCGAATTTCATTTTAATTGCCCATTTTTACATTTGAGGAATTAATTTGCAAATTATTGGTTCTTGATGCTTAAATTTATCTTAAATAATTTTTGGGTATTTCTACTTAATACTTTCCATTCTATTGTGCAGATTTTAATGGGCAAATGATATTTGAATGAGAATATGAGTTAGAGAAGGGAAGGAAAAGAGTTGGGCTTCAAGTGTACTCTTTCTTGGCCAATTAAAATTTGAATGAGAAGAGTAAATCACATGGATTCTACACTTACAAGAATAGCAACATACCAATTCACTAATGCATGGGTTCACGTGGAAGCTTAGGGCTGAGGTTTCCATTCACGTTGCATCATAAATAAACACACACTCTCATCCATTCATTCATATGCATGGTCCAGTAGCTAACCACTTATAGGAACCACATGGAAAGGAGCTTTGGTGGATGAAATAAGATGCAACTAGTTACGGGGTTAAAAGAAAATGAAGGAAGCTTACATATACAAAATCGTGCATGAAACACTCTTGAGTGAAGCAACACAAGCAGAATGAAAGATAAGCCACAGGTTGCACATTCGAGTGTAGATACATTCAAAAAGGTACAACAGCAAATGAGCAAGGAAAACACGATGGAATAGCAAATGTAGGATGGTGAATGGAGAAGAAGCAACGTGAGGGATTTACACATAGGCTTTAAGGGAATGAAAGCTAGACTTACTCAAGGCACCCGCATATCACAGCAGCTCCACATAGTTGCAGCAGCTTACACGGGTTCACTAAGACTGACATGGAGACAAGCAGATAAAGCATGGGCAACAGCTGAGTAGGGAAGAAGCCACGAGTTCCAGTAGCTTCATAACACTCACACACATTGTAAAAGAAGCTACGAGGAAGCCCATGAAGAGGAGAGTTTGATGTGGAAATAATTCAAGAAGCTGCATAGAGAAAACAAGTGAGAAGCTTGGGTTTTACGTGCATGTGGAAGAGAAGCAAAAAGCATGTAGCCACGAGTTCAAACTATGCAGCAACTTTAGCCAGGGATTGATGTAGTCTTAACTTTATATTCACAATCTAGAACATGTGATTTTTAATAAGCATGGGTTGAGAATGATAAAGGAAGCTTGAAGAAAGAATTTTGAGCTTGAGAGGAAGCTCACAAGTGAAGAGAAGAAGATAGCTCACATGTAAACAAGGGTTATGGTGGTAAGTGGCAGGAGGCTTAGTTTTGGAGTGGAAGAACATGAAGGGGAGCATGAGCAAGCCACGAGTACAGATTACACACACACTCGAGTAGAACATGGACTGGATTTAAGAGAAGAAAAGCATGCAGCTTGAGCCGTGAATGAGAAGAAGAATAAGCTGCATATGGATTCGAAGAAAGTAAGAAGCTTAGCTAACGCATCATCCATTCATAATGGGCCCACACTCATATACATATGTAAGCTTGTGATTCATTAAAAGGTAAGTTTGGGCTAAAGTAAGAAACAAAGGAAGAAGGCACATGATTTTTTAAAAAGGGTTGAGCATAGAAGAAATACACATGGACTAAATAAACACGAAACAAAAGAGCTAATGGGCAAGGGCTGAGCACATGGACAAAATTAAATAAACACATGCAAGGCCACGTGAGGAAGGATGTGATTAAAAGAATGCATTCATGGCAGCATCAGGGGAGGATCAAGCCATTAAATAATCATGCCAATCCATCGAATAGTGATTCGAGCGTCATTCCATTTGCATATACCATCCAAACACTCCACGCCATTTCCACTTCATTCTCCATCATTTCTCCATTCCAATGAAGTTCTAATCCTCCATCTTATGATTAGCTTGGAAGAAGATCCTTGGTTGAAGCTTGAGTCCATGGAATAACAAGGGAATTTTGGCTAAGGTTTTCTCTTTTTCTTGCATTTTCCCTTTTCTTCTATTATCTTGGTTAAGGTTGTATTAGATTGGGAATTTGTATTGTTTGCAATTAGTGGCTAGTTAGATACTAATTAGGATATTGTTTGACTAATTATGTGATTGATTTAGTGCTGGATTTTAATTTTTTTCTAATTTTCCATGTATGCCATCAAGGTGTTTGATGAAATACATGAGTGAAATTGTGTGCTTGATCATTTGATTTGAGGATTCCTTGGTGTTTGGTTAGTTAATTAAACATCTTAGGGTGATAATCTAAAAGTTAATTGATCGATTAATTAATCAAATTTAGTGTTCAATGATCCTAATAACAAGAGTTAACGATTTAATGTGGGATTAAGGTTTCAATACAATATTATTTTGTTAATCTCTTGATTCTTGAGTTGTAACCCAAGATACTTGTTATGGACACGAATAGGGATTCTTAGACCCGAATAAATGACAATTGGATTAGGATAAGGATAGTGGATACCAAAGGATGAATCCAAAGCTAGTCACAAGCCTATTATCAACCATAATTCATGCAATTAGATAGTAATTAGGAATTTTATTTCAATTTAATTCTAGTTAGTTTGATTAGATAAAAAACCCCTATAAATTAAGTAATTTTAGGATCACCTTACACTTAGAAAACCTAATTAAACATTGAATTTCATTTCCAAGGGAGATGACCTAGGTTGCACCACTAACTATATATTTTATTAATCTAGTTTTATTTTGAGGGTTGCGCGACATGACCCGTCAATTGTACCGTGGCATATAGATACATGTAAAACATCTCTCATGGCTTAAAACATACACACATACATTCAAAGACAAGATAAACACCCATTCATGCATGAGAGAAAGAAGAGAAAGCTACCTTGTTCACACAAGCACACTTTTCCTTTTGAAATTGCCTTTTGAAATTGATTCCTCTCCCTCTGCCACAACTCACAAGGTTGTGAGACTTGGTTCCTTTGGCCTAAACACATCATATGGGAGCCAATTACACTCTTGGAACAATTTCTAAAGCCACACATTCATTTTAGAAGCTAGATTGTTCCTATGTCTTGTTTATGGTTCCATAATGCACCTAATGAAGCAACACCCATAAACCATGATCTTAGCTCCATTCTTTCCATCCATCTATGGTTCTTGACTCCATTTAAACCTCTTGGAGTCATCACACAATTAATTTAAGGAGCCTAACTACATATTGTTTCTTTAAGTCATAATATGGAACCTATGATATCATCTCACTTCCAAGGCTTCCTAAAATTTTTCAAAAGCTTCCTCTCATCCTCTCCCATCATATATGATACAAAACCAAGCTTAAAAGAAATTAAAACTATCCTTTGGTGCTTCATCCACCCTAGGTCGAGGCTATGCTCCATGAGAACACCAAAGGAGTTGTTTTGATTTCTTTGATGGGAAAAGCATGTGGGAGGCTCTCTTGGTGTCTTAGAAAATCATATGAACTCTTAAACACCTTAATTTATGGTTAGAACTCATCTTACAAGTCAAGGTGCAACTAAAACCTTAACTTTTCTATCTTGTAATTTCATGGCTCTTTCTTTGTTTCCTTTGCATATTCTTATTCTCCTCACTCATTTTCTTGAGATTCATCCTTGGTTTGGTTAAAATTTCAACTCCTCTTGGCTGTCCATGTATAGGGCAAAAATCTCAAGAAGAGGAACAAGGAGGATTAAGCTCGAAAGTAGCAAAATACCTTGTTTTCCTAGCCTTTTCTTGGATGCTTCTTCCTTTGCTTGGATTCTCCTCTTGAATTTTAAAATTCCCCCTTGGTTTGACCTTGAAATAGACCTAAAAGCTTCAATAAATCCATAGGAAAGAAGAGAAGAAGGAGGAGAAGGAATTTGCTAAAGAAAAACTAAGAAAATCCACACCTTTCACTTGTTTTTTCTTCTTCTTTTTCATCCTCCCTTGTGCTCCTTGCTCTCAAGGTCTCTCTTCTATTTTAGGGCAGAAATAAAACCAGCCAAATGGGGAAAAGTGTGGGGCGTGACCTATATATAGGTAAGGAAATAAGATTGTTCCAAAAAAAATTCATTTATGTCCTGCAAACTTGGCATTTTTATGTCTAGCTCGTTTTAGCTCCTTTTTTAGAACCGTTTTTTCTATCATAAAATTTAGGTCCTTAATCTTATAAAATGCTTTTGGAATCACTCAATTTAGAGCTAAAACCTTGTCGAACAAAAAGGGTTAAAGTTTAGGTTAACTGAAATTTAAAAACATACACTGGAGGGATTTTAACTGTCACAGGGCTTCCTATGGTTTTCAGGGCCTTTGAGAACCCTGGAGAAATCAAATTTTTCATTTAAAAAACCCTCCTATAAGTATTCTAAAATTTTCTTGAAGTTACAAAAATGCTATTATGTTATGTAGCTATTTCGTTAATTTCTATCTAGTTATTTTAGCTTTGTTTCATGGTACCTCTAGTCTCCTATTTTCATTACTTAATGCATAGATCATTATTTTAATTTTTTTGGACCTTAACCAATTCATTTAAGAAGACTTACTTTTAAAATGTATCCATTTCTGTTGTTTTTATGAAAATCAGACATTACAATTCTCCCCCCTTAAATAAATTTCGTACTCAAAATTTAAATAACATACCTCATGGGAAGAGCTCTGGATATTTCTTCCTCATCTCTTCTTCCAGGTCCCAGGTAGCTTCTTCGGGAGATGACCCCTTCCAAACCACTTTCACCAGCAGTATCATCTTATTCCGTAACTACTTGAGTCTAACATCCACGATCTGATCTAGTGATACTATATATGACAGATTATCCTATAACTGCACATTTTCATACTTTATGACATGTGAGGGGCTGGGCTGGTACTTTTTGAGTTGGGATTCATTGAATATATTATGAACTTGGCTTAAGTTTAGGGAAAGGGCAAGCCTATAGGCTAGAGATCCTACTTTATCAAAAATATGAAACAGACTTATGTATTTTGGACTGAGCTTTTTACTTTTAATGGACCAACATATCCCTATGATTGAAGATGCTTTTGACAAAGATATGGTCTCCAACCTCATACTCTAATGGCCTTCTCTGTCTATCTGCATAACGTTTCTATCTACTCTGTGCCGTTAGGAGTTTCTTTCTTATGGTCTCAATTTTTTTAGAGGTTTGGTCCACTAATTCTAGGCCTATTAGGCTTCTTCCTCATAGCTCAACCTAATACATAGGGAACCTACACTTCCTCCCATACAATGTCTTATACAGTGCCATCTAAATACTCGCCTGATAACAATTAATTGTAGGCAAACTCCGTGTCACATTCTAAATTTTTTGTAACTACTAACATGACCAAAGTTAGTGAAGAACTAACTTGTTTAATAAATACTAAAGAGAAGGGTATATGCTAGGAAACCTTAAAGAGATAATAGCACATTCATTTATTTAATATGAGAGTAAGTAGGAACAATTTAAGACAAGCTTGTAACCCTTATGGTAGCATCTCCTTACTTCTACCTACAAAGGGATATGGGTATGTGTGTTCGGCCAAGTAGCAACCCTATTAGCCTTGTATATTGTAAGCTTCAAGCTATCAAAATCTTGGAATGAGTCTTTGAATTACCAACATATACATGGCTGAATGAGTGTGATAGGGAAGGAATCCTAATGAACCAGGTACACATACACACCTCATGCTTCCACTGTGATATATATATATTGCCTTTAGTGTTGCTAAATCCTTTAGCCATGGGGGAGTGATAGGCAATTTTATGTAAATGAATAGCCTACATAACCTAAATTAGAGACACCTAGTATGCATGATGGGGGAGAGACTAAATGGAGGAAGAATAAAAATAAGAAAACTACAAACTTACTCTTGAAAGGCTCCACCAAAGATGTGTGTGTATGCAGCCACTAGAATACTAATGTATATAAATAGTCCCAGCTATGAAGTGGAGAAAGCATCCATTTAATGTAGCTTAATGGAAGAAAGGATATATATCATGTGCTACCACTTAACATGTAAACCGAATAGAAAATGAAGCTAGCAAAAGAATTAAATAAACATCCTTGACACCTCATGCTTCACTTTTCAAGGATATATATATATATATATATAATTGCCATTGGCTAGTGCTCCTATGCTAGTTGCCAAAGGAAGCTGCCACCTAGCCTTACACCAAGCAAGAAATGGAGAGAATGAATGCTTAATCACTAGAAGGAATCCAAATAGCAATGGGAGAACATGAGTCATCCATTGCATTGATTATCCTTTACTTAGCCTCATTTTTTGGCCAAAAGAAAGAGTGGTAAGAAGGGGGAGAGAACTCAGGCATCCATGGAGCTACAAGAATGAATAAATTATGAATGTGGGAAGGAATTCTAAGGAGAATCAATAAAGGTAAGTATAGGAAAATATTTAGACTTCTTAACCATTTCTATTTAACCGATTAAATTAATTAATTAGGATGTTTAATCTTGGTTGGATAGTAATAGAATTTTTGAGGAAAGGCTATTGGGAGTAAGTTATGGAAAATCAACAGTAAGGAACTAAATTTTGGTTCATCATTGCCAATTGAAATCGAGAGAATGGAAGGATAGGAATATGTATATGTTGAGTATATTAACCATGGGCATAGCATGCTAGAAACATCCTAAATTGCACAAGAAGAATGGTATTAAGTGGCAGAGCAGAAGAGAGATATTTAGACACCTAACTGAACCACACAACCTGTTACTAGGCAAAGGACACACATATGTGGACATAAGTTGAAAAAGAATTAGAATTTTTGTATGGGAATTAGTAGCTTACTTGAAGTGTAAATATTTACCTTGACCTATCCCTGATTAAGGTAATATGTGAGTAAAATTTTAGGAAAAGCAAGTGAAGCAATGAGAACCAAGGAATAACTCTACGTAACAGCGGTAACGAAATAGGTAGCTAGCATGGTATTCTATCTATTTACATACATAACTGAACTAAATGATTTCTAAATTTCTTACGCTGTGTATGGTTGCATATATGCCCACTAAAGTGACTTTCATGAGTATTAGATCACCGTTATTGGCCAATGACCTAAGTGTATTATCCTAACGAACGAAAATACCCTGCTATTTGGGATTTACATGTCCCTACACCGGACTATGCCTCCATTACACCTTGTTTAATATTCAGTGTTCCTTATGTGTGTATACCGTGAATATGTTGTTATCTACTAGCATTATATCTCATTATAAAGCTAACCATTTATTTCAGGTAGTATCCATACAACAGACAGAGTTCAACCAGCAGAGGATAATTGAACTAATTAAAGGACTATGTATTGATTGTAGTTGGTTGTAATTTCCCTGAATAATGTTAAATGTCAAAGTCTGACTCTAGTTGAGTGTTAGTGTTGTCTTACTGACCTCTTGTTGGTTTCTATATAAGTATCATGCATGAGAAATTTATTGTAGTATAATGACGACATATATTAGAACCACTAACTCCATGTACAAGTAATTCCTCGTAATTGTGTTTGCATGAAACTGATTATCACAATTTTGTAAGTAATTCTAGAATAATGGTATGCATTTAACTAATATGGAAAAGAATGTGTTAAAGTTTGTATAGAGACTTATTGAATGGATAAAAATGATAAAACATATGTAATACGACGTTGTTGTGTTGTCGTGTTTTAGAGACAACTAATGTTTGCCTCTTGTGGACATAGTTCGAGAAGGATTTTAAAGTCCAAATTCCTATAGTAGGTCATCCTTTTCTTGAATTGGAAATCTAGAAAGTTTGGGCATTTTTTGGGGTAAGACAGACTAGGAAATTACTCTATTATCATCATAGATTGAGAATTTTAGGAACATAGGGGAATTGGCCACAGCCAAAATGGAATTAGTCGCGGCCAAGAGTGGCAAAGTTACCTAAGGAAGTAAATAGAGAGTAATTGGTCGTGGCTATAAGTGGATTTAGCCATGGTGAAAGGTGAGAGACTAAACTGGAAGCCATCTAGAGAATAATTAGCCATGGTATGAAGGATATTTAGCTGCAGCTAAGGCACTCAATTCCTCATAATAACCTAGAAACCTTGGTTTTCCTATAATAACATCAAGGGATGACTTGGAAACACCGGTAGGGAATTCTTGAGAGTTAAAAATTAATGGGTAATAGATTTAAAAACTCTTACTTAAGGATTTGATAATTTCCAATTTTAGACATCTTAATCCTCCTAAACTTAGGCATTTTGATGAGTGAATATGGCTTTAGGGATTTAATTAGGTAGAATTTGATTTCATTAGCCATTTATGCAATATATGAATCAATTTGCAAAATTATTGAATTTTAATGCACAAATCCTTTTAAATGAATTTTGTGAATATTCCTATTTCATCTTTTCCATTATTTTTTTATGCAAAATTTGTATCTCTTGCTATGGTTTTGAAATAGAGAAAAGAGGAAACCATATGATGAAGGATTTAAAAAGCCACAAGTCAACTCCAACACCTTTGATTTCATTCATTCACTTTCACATGCTTCACTTTAAGCTAAACTCTCCACACATGCAACACAACTTTCACGTAGCAACCCATCAATCATCATATTTTGTTCAAGGGAAAAACAGAGAAGAATAGCCATGAGTTCTAGCTAAAGGGCAATGTGGGATGGTGGGAAAAGAAGAAGGCTTGAGAGGAGAGAAAGCTCACGAAGCTAGAAGAAGAGGCAGAGTGTGTGTGTGGGACAAAGAAGCAGGGAAAGAAAAGAAACACACATGCCATGGGTAAGGGAAAAGAAGCTTGAAAGGAGGCATGAGCTAGAAGCATAAAGTGAAGAAGGAGGAATCACGTGGAAAACATGCAGAAAGCTACGTGGAAAAGCTATTGAATAGAGAAGAACCTATGGGAAGAACAACACGAAGAAGTAACATGTTTAAGAGACAACATGAGACATGAAAAAGCTTGAGCAGAAGAATGAGGTAGCTCACATATGTAGAGAAATAAAGCACAGAAGCTATGGGCAGCATGAATGGAAATGGAAGAAAATACATAAAAGAAGAAACAAACATGTGGAGACAAGTGTAGAATAAGCTACGCATTTGGCTATGGAAAGGACCGAAGAAGAAACTCGAGTTGAAAGGTTGGAGGGGTGATGTAAGTAGATGATGGTCCTGTGTGCTGCATAGGAGGCTGAGAATAATAAGAGAAATGCTAAAGCTAACATGGAATTACATGCAAAGCTGATATGGAGAGGAAGCATAAGTCTAGCTGGCTACTTGAAAAGAGGATGGAATGGAGATTTAAATGGATTGAGAGCTAAGTTAAACGAAGGAGCAGCTGCATGAGGAAGAAGCAGTACAAGCTATAGTTTTTACGTGGAATAAAAGGAGAGTAACTTGTGAATAGTAGAAAATGAGCTGGCAGTAAGCTTCAGAAGCACAAAAGCCATGTGATTCATAGTAAGAAAAAAGCTACAATTTTTCTTTTAATGATAAGGTAGCAGAACACATGACAAAAGGGATTAAATTAAGCATGAGGGTAGCACGTGTTGAAGCAAGCCAATGTGGAAATAAAAGAAAAACGTAAAAAAAAATGTAGCTAGGAGAAAAATACACACGGGAAGTTCCAGGAGCCAATCATCAATTCATCCATGATCCACAATCAATCTAATCCACATGAGGAAGTGTGAGATTTAATCACTCGGGGAGAGGAGTGTAACACCATATATTTCTAGCTTATTTCATAATATTCTCATGCATCACATCATCAATTCCATGAAGGAAGTGAGAAAAGTCCATTAAAATAATGCATTTTACTGTGCTGCATCCTGTATAAAAATTTCATTCAGTGTCACGTGAACTGTGTGAGTTTATACAACACATTCCCACATTTAATTACATGATTACAACTCATTTGTATCATTAAAAGTGGCCTACATCTCAAGAATCACGAAGGGAAGCTTAAAATATGCATATTAAATTTTGGCCAGAATTTACCCCTTTTCTAACCAAATTTTGAAAATTCATAACTAATTTTAGAAAAATAAAAATCATCTATTCTTGCCCATTATAGAAATTTATCAATGTCTATTTTATACAAAAAATATGTCTAGACTATAGCATCCATCACAAAAGGATGTTTGACATCCAAAAAATTCCAGAGGTCAAACTGCCCACTGATGCTGTCACATATTTCTGCAGCAAATTTTGAAAATGTCCAATTAATTTCACAAATATCCAATCCATGCAAATGATACTAATCTAAAAATATGTGGATGTTAGCTAGAAGGAAAAAATAACTCTAGACCAGCTCAAGCAGCCTAGTCCTCGAAATTCAATGGAACAATAACTGAGGTCAGATAAAACTCCTGATACTGAACTGATTCTTTAAAAATTCATAACTCCCTCTCTAGACCTCCAAATGAGCTGCTTCTAGTTGGCACAAGTCATTGTGAATATATAGTTTTTTTGTATAAAATTTCATGGCAATTGGACATCATTTGAGCCCTGTGTAATAGATTACATTTTTGGACCATATGAATAGTGTAGCAGACCAAAATAAAAAAAATTTCTAACTTTGGAAATTCGTAAAATATTTTGTAGACTCCAAAAATTATGTTCTTTAACTTCCCAAAAAGCTCTCAACAAGCTCTAATGGCATCCAAATCTCAGATCAAGAAGTGCTCATTTGGCTAAAAAGTGATATAGGGTTCTATTATGGTCAATTTTGATCCCATATGAGGTACCAAAGTAACCAAATGGCTTTCCCTAGGGTTTAGAACCTTTTGGGCAAGTCTAAAAGCATGATTAAGACTTGTGTAAGCTGTCCAAATGGTCCCAAACTCCATGCATCTCATTTTGGCCATTTCATCCACACATATGCATAATCCCATCAAACCACCAATGAAGCTAAATTGCCACTATATACCCATTTCACATTCTAATGACTATAAAACATATCCTCTCATTTATACATGGCATAATATCATAATTACACATGTTTGAGAGGTCATAAATCATATACATCATTGGATTACATCATTTGACACAATTATGGCCTTAAAGAACCAAAACTATGCATTTGGTTCTCAAACTCTTTCCTTCAAGGTGGTTGGCTTCCATTACCTTGTCCACTTAGTCCACCTAACATGTGAGATCATTGAAGAGGAGGGAATGAGATTCAAAGAATCCCAATAGCTTATCTCCCATTCAATCATATATAACATATGCAAAGCAAGTCTTGAAAATGCATGCATGGATATAATAGATATCATGAACATTCAAGAAGCAAGCTTGGCATGTGAATAGGTCATACAAAACATCCAAGGGCTTGCCAAGTGGATGGATTGGCCTCACCCTTTTCCTCATGGATTTTGGACTAGCCTCACTCATTCTTTAAGAGATTCTTAGACTTAACCATACTCTTGGGAGCTCACTTTGCTTTTGGGAGACTTTTTTCTTTCTCTCAACCAATCTTAAGGGTTCTTGGATCATCCTCACCATGGTTAAGAGTTCTTGGCCTCTCCACACTCAAGCAAACTCATACAAACATCATAACATTATTTAAAACATAATATGTCTTCATTAAATCATGACATATAAAATCATGCTAGCATACTTTTCATGACTTGAAAATACACATAAATACATTCTAAGACAAGCTAAACACACATCCATGCATGAGAGAAGGTGGAGAGAGCTACCTTGCACATAATCACACACTTTTATTTTTGAAATTCCCTTCCTTGCTTCAGCCACACTCACACAAACTTGTGGTGAAGTTTTCTCTTCACCTAGATACAATTTATGGAAGCCAATTAGATTCATGAAACAAATTCTAAGGTCACACAACTTGCTTAGACGCTAGGTTGTCCTATAAATCCCATTATAGTCCATAAATGCACCTAATGAAGCAACACCCCTCAAATAAATTCTAGGCTCCATTCTTTCCTTTCAAATATGATTCTTGACTCCTTTTAAGCCTCTTGGAGTTATCACACAATTAAGACAAAGAGCCTAACAATATGCTACTTGTTTAGGTCATAATATGGAACCTAAAGCACCAACTCACTTCCTATGAGTTCTAAATTTTTTTCAAGGCCTCCCCTCATATTTATTCATCATATATGACTCAAGAATGGCCTTAGAAAATTTAAAACTCTTCGTAGCTACCCCAACCTTACTTGGCCGAGACATAGGGCTTGTTTGGCCTTCATGGAATTTGCTTAGTTTTCTTGAAGGAGGAGGCATGTGGGGAGCATCTTAGGGATCTTAGGAGCTCATTTAAACTCTTAATTAGACCTAGGAATCATCATAAAAGATCAGATTTTACAAGGTGCACACAAAATCCTAGAATTTGCATCTTGAAATCTAATAGTTTTTTGTTAATTCCCTTTGCATATTCTTAATTTCCACACCCTTTTTTCCTAGATTCATTCTTGGTTCTGCTTAAAAATCATCTCCTCCTAGGGTTCCTTATATGCGTCAAATTGGAGAAGAAGAGGAATCAAAAGTAGCAACCATAGAAAGAGAAATTACTTAGTTTCCTTGCTTTTTCTTGCTTGAATCTTGCTTTCTCCAAGCTCCTCTCTTCAAATCCGAAAATTTCATTGAGTTTCTCCCTTGGATCAAATTTATAAACTCCATTTTAATCAAAGGAAACAAAGGAGAATGAATGAAAGGAGGTGTGGATGAAGAAAAGCATGAAAAACTACCATGGAAACATACCTTTAAGCTTGAATTCTTCCTTCTTCTTCTTCCTCTCTTGTGCGTCCTAGCTCCCTTCTCTGAAATTAGGCAAAAAATTCTGATTCCAAATGAGGGAGAAAGTGGGGCGCCACCTATATATAGAGGTAGGAAAGTGACTTTTTCAAAAATTCTCATTTTGCCCTTCGTTCTTTGCATTTTTGTTTCTTCTTCATTTTAGCTCCTTTTTGAGAACCTTCTTTTTCATTATAAAATTTAGGTTCCCAATTTAGTAAAATGACTTTGGAATCACTAAAATTGGAGCTAAAACCTTCCCGAACAAATTTTTTAAAGTTCGGGTATACCGACGTTGGAAAACATCCACCGAAGGGGATTTAACTGTCTTGGGGCTTCTCATGGTTTTTAGGGCCTCTGCAAACCCCGAAGAACTCAAAACTTTTATTTAAAAATCCCTCCTTTGTGAATTCCAAAATTTGCTCAAAATTACAAAAATGTCATTATGTTTCATAGGTTTTTCGTCAAAATTTGTTTCTTCATTCTAACTCTGTTTTTCCTTTCATCTGAGGCTAGGATTCTCATTTTTAAGAGTCTAGAATGTTACTCAAAATTTTTGGGACCTTAACTAATTCATTTTAGGGGACTTGCTTTGAAATGCGCCCATTTCCATCGTTTAGCAAAAATCAGACGTTACAAGGAGGATCCATGGATTAATTGACCCATCCAGAGAAGAATACATCCAGACGCTACGCTTGATTAATATCTATTAATCCAAAGGCTAACATGAGAAAGCATGAATAATGACAAAGAAAACACGTACAACATGAAGGAACAACGTGAGCTAGAGGCGAAGAATAATGCGAGACAGAGTTGTGAAAAAAAAAAAGAAGAAAAAGGCTACGGAGAGACGTAGGAAGCTCCAGAATGTGAATGAGAGAAATTATCCATCATCTTCTCACATGACCACAACTTTTACCATCAAAATTCCTCCATTTAATTCCCCCATGGGAGCTTAAATTCTTCTTGGTGGCTAGCTGAAGAGAGCATATTCCTAGATGCAGATTTGAGCTCCACATTTCTTCTCCAATTTGGATAAATTCTTCCTCCTTTATCTTTTAATTTAAGCATTTATTTTTTTTATTAATTTGACTAGGTTTAGCCTATTAATTTAGGAATTTCATTGTTTGAATTTACTGGAATTTGCTAGATTAATTTGGATTATGGATTGGTTGTAATTTCATATTTGGTTGTTAATTATGATCATTACATGTTTGTGGAAAATCCAGACTTAGTGGCTGTGTAATTTGCTCTTAATTTCCCTTTAATTATAGGCTAATTGATGCAATGGTTGTTAGATTAAGTGGATAGAATTTTTGTGCAATTGATTATTTAAGGGATTCATTAATCTAATTGGTTAATTAGCATTTTAAGTAGATTGTGCAGTAGATTTTTATAAGCAAGTAGGATTGGTTTTAGTGTGTTCTTGTTCCTAACTCAATTGATTAATTCTTTAAGGTATTTTGTGGTTACAAAATTCAAGCAACGATGCCAAATTTGACGATTGTGTCACGCAATCTCAAATAAAACTAAGTAGAGAAATGAATTTGTAGGTAATGGTGCAACCTAGGTTTTGGACATTTTTGCTCTATTGTTTGGAAGGGTTTCTTAGTATTTTTGCTATATTTTTTTTCCTATTTTTTCCCCAATTTTGAAGTTGGATTTTGGACATTTTGGTTGCTTGAATTGATTTTGCTGCTTGCTGGAACTTTTGTTTAAAGTGCCTAGAAAATTCTTAAACTTTGTTTTCCAACGTTTTTGGGTGTTTTAAGCAAAGATAATAGCTTAACTATTAGGTGCACTATTTTTTGGCTAAATTCCAACGTTTTAGGCATTTTTTCTAATTTTTTAATTATTTTCTTGAATTTTCTAGGATTTTTCTAATTTTCTGAATTTATTGTTTTAATTTTTCTTTATTTTTTGTGTTCCTTCTTAGTTTTTTCTTGTCTAATTAGTTTATGACAAGGACCTCTAGTGAGAAATTAATTGATTTGGATCCAAAAATTGAAAGAACCTTAGAAGACAAGTAAGGATTAAGAAAAATAAAGATAATGTAGGAATCAGTAGTTCTATTTCTTCTGCTTTTGATTGTGTGCAAGGAATTGATTATGTATTTCAATTTGTTAGTGATAATATGGCTAAACAAGATCAAATGAATGCTAACATGAATATGCATGTTCAGGTTAACTTGAATATAAATGTGAATTTGAATGAAAACATGCATGCAAGAACCATTAGAGAATTGACAGCTCCTAATGTGCATTATCAAAATCTTTGTATATAATATCCAGAATTAGATGTAAATTTTGAGCTTAAATCTGGTTTGATTCACTTACTTCCTAAACTTCATAGACTTGCAGGAGATGACCCTCACAAGCATCTGAAGGAATTCCATGTTGTCTGCTTTACTATGAAGCCACAGGGAGTCTTAGAAGAACAAATTAAGCTCAGAGCATTTTCTTTTTCCTTGGATGGTGTAGCCAAGGACTAGTTATACTATCTACCCCCTGCTGCCACACTTCTTGGGATCAACTAAAAAGGCTCTTCTTGGAAAAATTCTTTCCTGCTTCTCGCACTGCATCAATAAGGAAGGAAATATGTGGGATTAGACAGAATGGTGGAGAAACTTTGTATGGGTACTGAGAAAGATTCAAGAGATTGCTGGCTAGTTGTCCTTACCATCAAATTTCTAATCAGTTACTTATTCAATACTTCTATGAGGGGCTGTTGAACATGGATAGAAACATGATTGATGCTACCTCCGGTGGAGCCTTAGGTGATTTGACACCTACAAGGGCCTCGGAGTTGATTGATAAGATGGCTTAGATTACTCAACAATTTGGTTCTAGATCAATGTAGATGGCAAAAGGAGTAAATAAGTTGGGTACTTCACAGTATGATACTCAAGTTAAGAGTTAGTTGGATGAGCTAAACTCTATGATTTGTCAGATTGCTTTAGCTCAACAACAGCCACAATCATCTTCTACTCCATTTTAGACTTGTGCACCACAGTCCTATCCTACTCAGATACATTCCTATTCATAGTGTTATGCACCTAGATAGACATCTACCTCTACTACCTTGGTAGGGCCCTTATGTGACATATGCTATCTAGCCATACATACTACTGATCAGTGCTTGATGTTAGAGGATAGGGTAGAGACTTATGCTGGGATGTTTTTAGTCAGGCCAATGCAACAAGGGCAACAAAAATATGATCTCTATTCTAATACATATAATCCAAGATGGAGGGATCACCCCAACTTGAGATATGGGGGAGGACAACAACAGAATAAATATGATGTTACAGGACCTAGTGCACAGTCCTCCCAACCTATGAGGTAGTCAGTTCCTATACAAGAGGAACTAAAAAAAGGAAATAATATGGAGGACATAATGAAGCATTTTATAGAGAGTAATGCAAAACTTACATAACAATTGTAGCAATAACAACAACAGTTTCAGACAAGCATACAAAATTTAAAAAGAATGGTTAATACTTAGTTAGGCCAGTTTGCTACCTCTCTTAGTAAGATGAAATCTCAAGGTTCAGGCTAATTACCATCACAGACAATTGTCAATCCAAGGAATAGTAGCAATGTTAGTACCATCACTCTTAGGAGTGGAAAGGAAGTTTAGGGATCCTCAAATACTATTACAATGGATAAGCCAGTGTCATTAAAAACACACGTTGTACCAAATGAACCTAAGAAAGAATAGGAGCCAAAGAAGATCTTGCCTTTCCCACATAGACCTACCTTGGGAAAGAGGCAAATTGAAGCAGAAATTGAAAAAGAAATTCTTGAGACTTTCAAGAAGGTTGAGGTCAATATACCTTTGTTGGAAGCAATCAAGACCATCCCTAAGTATGCCAAGTTTCTCAAAGAAATATATACCAATAAAAGGCGGCTAAGAGGGGATGAGAAAGTCAATTTTGGCAAGAATGTTTAAGCTCTTATACAACCAACAATGCCTACTAAGTGTCAAGATCTAGGCACTTTTACGATCCCATGCACTATTAGGAATTTTGAGTTTTTTGATACTTTGATTGATCTTGGTACTACTATAAATGTTATGCCTAAATCAATGTATTTATCTTTGCAGATGGGAGAGCTGAAACCTACTGGAGTGGTTGTGAAGCTTACAAATAGGACCATCATTTATCCTTCAAGAGTTTTAGAGGATGTTCTGGTTAAGGTAAAGGATTTGATATTCCCAGCAGATTTTTATGTCCTTAACATGGAGGATGATAGATATAGGTCTTTTGGACATGCCCACTCATCCTAGGTAGACCTTTCTTAAAAACTACAAAGATAATAATAAATGTGCATGAGGGTACTCTTCAAATGGAGTATGTTGGCAATGTGATACAATTTAATATATTTGATGCCATGAAACACCCCTGTGATGATAACTTCATTTTTAGTGTCAGCCTGATTGATATGCTAGTTAATAATGCCAGTACTGATTTTAGGGATAGTTTATTGACTGATTCCTGTGATATTGCTGACTTGGATGATTCTCTTGATTGCATATGTTCTGGAACTACTATATGTCACAGATGTACTCAGATTAGTGCTTTTTATTGAGAATAGCGAGTTCCTTGCATGTACTTATTATCATGACTCTATGACCTCTTTTCTTTGTGATAATTTTACTGTTAGTTAGCATGTGACTAATTTGGATGATTATGCTAGTCGAGATCACTCCTCTTCTTCTAGAAATGATGTATATGTTGTTGTTTTCCCTTATTGTTCTAATGTTACTGGATTTACTTATTCTTAGGATGTGTACATGTTGATGTCACTTTTAGATATGTTGATTATGCTAGTTCATCTATGTCCACTCTTACCTTGCCTATTGATAGTGGTATTAGATGTTGTATAACTAGTTCATCCAATAGTGATATTGATGTTGCTATTGCTCCTGGTTCTCTTGTTGAAATTCATTCTGCTGATGTTCCTAAAGATAGGGAAGTTGTTTCTTCTATCTGTGAGTTGTCTGAATAGGTATTTAGCATGGAAGAGATTGAAATCAAACCACTTATACCTTCGGTTGAGCAAGCTCCTACCTTAGAGCTCAAACCACTACCAAACAATCTCAAGTATACCTATTTAGAGAAGGATGAGAAGCTTCTGGTGATTGTAGCTAGTGACATTATTCCAGAGGAGGAAGAAAAGCTTATAGAGGTCTTAAGAAGGAGAAGACAAGCAATAGGGTGGACCTTGGCTGACATACCTAGCATTAGCCTTGATACATGCATGCATAGAATTCTGTTAGAGGATGGGGCAAAGCCAGTAAGGCAACCTTAAAGACGACTGAATCCACTTATTCTGGATGTAGTTAAAAAGGAAGTTTCTAAACTTTTATCTGCTAGTATTATATATCTTATTTCTGATAGTTAGTGGGTTAGTCCCATGCAGGTGGTTCCAAAAAAATTAGGGATCACAATTGTCCTGAATAAGAATAATGAATTGGTGCCCACCCATGTACAGAATAGTTGGAGGGTTTGCATTGACTATAGGAGGCTTAATTTAGTCACTAAAAAGGATCATTACCCCCTCCCCTTTATTAATCAGATGCTTGAGCGTTTAACTAGGAAGTCTCACTATTGTTTTCTTGATGGAATTTCAGGTTATTTCCATATATGCATAGCCCCAAAGGATCAAGAGAAGATGATGTTCATATGCCCATTTGGAACATACGCCTATAGGCGAATGCCTTTCAGTCTTTGCAATGCCTCTGGAACTTTCCAGCGGTGCATAGTTTCTATTTTTAGTGATTTTCTAGAACACTATATAGACATTTTTATGGATGATTTCATTGTATATGGGAACTCTTTTGATGACTGTTTGTGTAATCTAGATAGAGTCCTAGCAAGATGCAGCGAGAAGAACCTTGTACTTAATTTTGAAAAGTGTCATTTTATGGTTCGAAAAGGCATTGTATTAGATCATATTATATTTGAACAGGGCATAGAGGTTGATAAGGTTATACTCGACATGTGTTCAGGAGGTCCAGTCTTTTCTTGGTCATGCAAGTTTTTATAGAAGATTCATTCAGGATTTTAGTAAAATTGTTTTGCCATTGTCTAAGTTGTTACAAAAAGATGTTGATTTCCATTTTGATGATACATGTAAAATAGCTTTTTATGATCTTAAGAAAAGATTGACTTCCCCACCCATTATTCAACCCCCTGATTCAAACCTCCCATTTGAGCTTTTATGTGACGCTTCTAATTTTGTTGTAGGTGCAGTTTTGAGCCAAAGAGTGAATAAGAGGTCCCATGTGATAGCTTATGTGTCCAAGACTCTGGATGGGGCCCAAGCAAATTATACAACCACAAAAAAGAGTTTCTTGCTATTGTTTTTGCTTTGGATAAATTTAGATCTTATTTGCTTGATACTAAAGTCATTATTTTTATTAATCATGAGCCTTGAAATACTTGCTGAAGAAGCCTAATGCAAAGCCAAGATTGATAAGATGGATGCTTTTACTTCAAGAACTTGATATTGACATTCAGGATAAAAGTGGAGCTGAAAACTTGGTGATAGACTACTTGAGTAGAATTGAGGCTCCAAAGGTAGATTCCTTACCTATTAATGATGATTTCCCTAATGAGCATTTGTGTGTTGTGCATAGTTTCTATCCTTGGTATGCTGACTTAGTGAATTATCTAGCTACTTCTGAATTGCCTGTTGATTTGAATAAACATCAGTTAAATAAGCTTAGGAGTGAAGCTAGGTATTATATTTGGGATAATCCATACTTATGGAGACTATGTAGTGACCAAGTGATTAGACGTTGTGTGCTTGATATAGAATTTGATTCTGTTTTGAAATTTTGTCACACACTTGCATGTGGAGGTCACTTTAGTCCAAAACGCACAACTAGGAAGGTTCTAGATAGTGGATTGTATTGACCTACTTTGTTTTGTGATGCCTTTGATTTTTGTAAAAGATGTGTCAGGTGTCAACAAATAGGCAGCATATCTAGGAGAAATGAAATGCCATAGCATCCCATTTTGCTTTGTTAAGTCTTTGATGTGTGGGGCATTGATTTTATTAGACCTTTTCCTAATTTTTTTGGCTCTGCATACATCTTATTGGCTGTTGATTATATTTCGAAGTGGGTGGAAGAAAAACCCACTAGAACTGATGATTCTTTTGTAGTTGTAGAGTTTATTCGCTCTTACATTTTTCTGCAAGTTTGGTATCCCCAGAGCTATTATCAGTGATCAGGGCACTTATTTTTGCAACTAGAGTATGCACAGCTTACTTAGCAAGTATGGTGTTAAGCATAAAGTAGCTACTTTGTATCACCCTCAAACAAATGGCCAAGCATAGATTTCTAATCAGGAAGTGAAGCAAATTTTGGAAAAAATAATGTAGCTGAATGGGAAAGTTTGGAGCAAGAAGCTGGATGATGCACTTTAGGCATATAGGACTGCCTATAAGACTCCTATTGGCATGTCACCATATCGGCTGGTATTTAGGAAAGCTTGTCACTTATCGGTAGAAGTGGAGCATAAAGCTTATTAGGTTGTGAAGAAATACAAATTGGATTTGAATGGAGCAAGATCTCATAGGAAATTCTAACTCAAAGAGCTTGAAAAGATTAGGTTGGAAGCCTATGATAATGCAAGGATTTATAAAGAAAAGACAAAGGTGTTTGATGACAAGATGATTGCAAGAAAGGAGTTTATAGTTGGCCAAAAAGTTATACTTTATAAATCCCGCTTAAAACTCATGTCAGGTAAACTTCATTCTAAATGGGAAGGTCTATATATAGTCTCTGATGTTTTCCCTTTTAGTGTAATTGAGCTTTTGGATGAGCAGATGGGAGCTAAGTTCAAAGTTAATGGACATAGGCTCAAGCATTTTCATGAAGGAGTTCTAAGAAATGACAAGGAGGAACTCTAACTTCATGACCCACCATAATTACCTGGTTGTACCTTTTCCCTTTCCCCTTTTATATTGTGTTGTTTTATTATTGATTGGACTGTGTGCTGGCATTGAGGTAATGCAATGTTTAAGTGCGGGGGAGATACAAATAAAATTTTTAGTTTTGCTTTGTTTTGGTTAGTTGATTTTTCTAGTTTCTAGGTTTTTAGTCTTCTGTTTTATTTTTGAAGTGTTGAAGTTTTGTGTTATTTTCCAATTTGCTCTTAAAAAAAAAAAAGCAAAGCAAAAGAAAAGCATTTGAAATGTATTAAAAAAGGAAAAGGAAAGAAAAGTTGTTCTCTTAGTGCATATATTTGTTTGTGGTAAATGGGGCTTTAAAATGCACTTGCATTCCATTCTTATTTTTCTTTTGATGCCCGTGATGATTTTTAGCATCCACTTTGCTTTTTAAATCTCCTTCATTCTTTTGTTTACCACTTGATTCATACCTTGGCCTACATTACAACCATAATAAAGACCTTTTGATTCATTCATTGGCATTTGATTTTGGTGGTGAAGATGTAGATAATTGCCATGCTTATGGTAGTAAGGTTGGATAGGATGGAATTTGAGAGTAAGCACTTCATCCTAAATACAAAAGAGTAGAGTGATGAACACTAATCGAAGTGAGGGACTTTCATTACATTTCATTTTTTATTAAGTGTATTGCCATGGTACCTATTGCATTGATGCAAGTGATGAACTTGGAGAATTGAGCTATAGATTTGCTTTGAGCTTCCTTGTGCTTAGTGACTTACACATTTTCATTTTTTTTATTTGATTTCTTTTCCATTATCTTTTTCTCAAAATTTGGGTTTTCTTTTTCCCGGGAGTGCAAAAGCTTAAGTGTGGGGGAATTTGATAAATGCCAATTTTAGACATATTAATCCTCTTAAACTTAGTCATTTTGATGAGTGAATATGGCTTTAAGGATTTAATTAGGTAGAATTTGATTTCATTAGCCATTTATGCACTTTATGAATCAATTTACAAAATTATTGAATTTTAATGCACAAATCCTTTTAAATGAATTTTGTGAATATTCCTATTTCATCTTTCCCATTCTTTTTATGTAGAATTTGTATCTCTTGCTATGGTTTTGAAATAGGGAAAAGAGGAAACCACATGATGAAGGATTTAAGAAGCCACAAGGCAACTCCAACACCCTTAACTTCATTTATTCACTTTCACATGCTTCACTTTAAGCTAGACTCTCCACACATGTAGCACAACTTTCACGTTGCAACCCATCAATCATCATGTTCTGTTTAAGGGAGAAACAGAGAAGAATAGCCATGGGTTCTAGCTGTAACATCTGATTTTCTAAAAATCCAAGAAAATGTAAGGAAACACAAGAAACATAACATATGGTTTCTCCGTCAACGTACGAAATTCATCGGATACAAAAGGAAGTCCCATGAATAAAGTAAATTAAAGTCTAATGAATTTAGAATAATCTTTTAGGCCGCCAATAATGATGAGTCAAGGCCAGAGGTGCCCTAAAATTGGGGCTAAAATAGATGAAAAAAAAAGGATCAGAAAAAAGTCCCGAAGAGCCTCCAAAGTCAAGTATGAAGGAGTCATGGACCAAAATGCAAAAACAAAATTATAAGCAAGGCAAGATGTATAAATTACCTGAAAGTTCAGGGAGCTTTAGTTTCACCCTATATTCGTGGCTTTAGGCATGAATATCAGAAAATCGGGCAAGAATCTCATAAATTCGTGACCCATGGTTAAACTCCATTTGATAAGATGGGTTCAATGAAGCCAAGTTATCCAGATGGCTGGGTGGGACCCAATCCAAGATCCAGTTAGCCCAATCAGTAATTATGACCAAAATAGAAAAAAGAAGTTATGACAACTACAAAAATAAAAATAGTTAAAGGGCTAAGAAATCCTGAAGGAGTTTCAGAGACTAAATTGCAGTAAATAAAAATTTTATAACACAATCATAATACAGAACGGTGAAAATTACACCTATAAGACCCGGGTGTCCAATTGACACCGAAATTTATGAGGATTGAGGTTAAGGGCCCCTGATCTATGTTTAAAGCTCAGTATGGCCAGAAAGTAGAGGAAATCATATTTATAAATTGTAGAAAATCTAAAGGTAGGCATTGCACCGTAAAACCTTAATCGGTCCCAGATACCGATTTTTAGACAATTGTAAGGCCCAATAGCTGATTCTAAAAGCCCAAAAGAGAAGAGAAGATATAATTAGGGTTTTAGAGAAGATGAAACCCAAATATAAATAAAAAAAAAGAAAAAGAAAAAGAAAAGAGGAAAGGATTTTAGTTGTTTTAAAGAACTAACCATGGTTAGGTTAGAAACTAACTATGGTTAAGTTAAAAGTTAACCATGGTTGAGTTAAGAAAATTAACCATGGTTACTAACCATGACTTAAGGGCTAGGAAAAGGCTTCCAAGTGTGTGGCCAAGACTTTTTGGAAAAAGATATTTAGTTATGAAATTAGAAAATCAAAAGAAAAAGGAATGGAAAGTTAAGATTTGATCTTGAAAAGGTTGATCCAATGGTCCAAATTTAGTATGACCATTTAACTTCATTAGATTCATCTCCTTTGTAACAACCCGGAAAAGAAAAGAAAAGAAAGAAGAAGAAGAAAAGAAAAGAAAAAAAAAAGAAGAAGAGAAAAGCTGAAAATTTTCAAAGGGCTGAAAATTTTCTAAGTCTGCTAGCTACAGCTCGGCTATAGCGAATGGACTTGTTCGCTATAGCGAGAAATGGTCTAGCTATAGCGAGACTGCCTTCTAGCTATAGCGAGTTCGGGCACCCCATACAAAAACCAGGGAGTTGCTCACCGTAGCGCACGCTGTAGCGAAGGCAGAGGTCTGGGACTTATTTGAGCTCGCCGTAGCGAGGGTTATGGCTCGCTATAGTGAAGGTTAGTCCGGAAAAGCGTGAAAATAGAGAATTTGACTTTTTAAAGCATCCCAACTCCTTCTTTCACTCTGTAACCGACTTAAGCTCACTCTAAGAGAGAGAAAAGGGCAGAGGAGAGAGAGAGAAGCCTAGAGAAGGAAGGAAGAGCAAGAGAAAGGTAAGATTTACATGGTTTCTCTCTTTAGAATATTGTTCTCCTCTCCTTGCCAACTCTTCCTATGATTTTGATTACGGAAGTAGTTAGGTTTTGAGCTTGGTTCAGAGGAGGGAGAGTGGAAAACCACTCTTGAGGGAGATTAGAAGTCATATAGTCCCCTTTTCTTGATTTCCTCTCTTGAAGCTTGAGAGAAGAGAAAGACTAGTTAGTGGAATTCTAGTGAGAGAAAGAACCCCTAGCTTTACATGCTTAGTGGGGTTGCTAGAAAGAAATCCCTCACTTATGAATAAGTATTCAGAAAATAATTTTATGCTTCTTATGTGGCTAGGCTCAAGAGAAGCACTCTCATCTAGAGTTGATTGTGAAAACCACAAGGGAGGAGACAAGTTGAAAGGAAAAGTTGTGAGTAGCTAAAAAGGTAGCTCTCTCCACCTTCTCTCATGCATAATTGTGTGCTTACATTGTCTTACTTGTGTGTATGTATGTTTTGAGCCATGAGAAGTATGTTAGCATGATGATACCTTATGAATTTAAATGATGTTTTGTGTGATTGTTTTGGTTTGCTTGAGTATGGAAAAGCCAATAACCCTCTAGCCAAGGTGAGGATGAGCCAAAATCCCTTAAGTTGGTTAAGACAAAGTAAAGAGTCTCCCAAAGGTGAGGTTGACTCCCAAAGAGTAAGGGTTGAGTCTAAGAACCTCTTAGAGAATGGGTGAGGCAAGTCCAAAATCCACAAGTGAGTGGGTGAGGCTAGTCCATGTACTTGGCAAGCTCTTATATGTTATGTATAACCTACTCACATGTTGAGAATGTTTTCTTTTATGCATGACCAATTCAAATGTTGCAAATGCTTTTCTTATGATTTTCTATGCTAACATGCCCATGTATACATTGTGAGACTTGCTTGCATGCTTTGTGTGTATGATTGAATGAGAGATGAGCTATTGAGATTCTTTGAATCTCACTCCCCCTCTCCACCATCCAAACATCCTAGGTGGACCAAGTGAGGCTAGAGATGGGAGCCACCAAGCTTGAAGCTAGGGAGATTAATGAAGAATTGTAAAAGAGCTTCTTGTAATCATGTTGTACTTAAGACAAGGGATGTAAATTGATGATGTACATGATGTAGTATCTATGAATGTTTGTAAACCAATGTATTTATCATGTATATATGAGAATGAGACCCATTTTGAATGAAGAAGCAAGTTTTGATTATGAAAAGCATAATGTTAGTATAGGCCACATGAGTATATAAGTGGCTATGGGATAGTGAGTTTCTCCAATCTAGGTTGTTAGACACTTGAGCCATGATTGATTTTCCATATAGATGCTTTCTCATGTGCTCAAAGAGTCCTAAAGGTAGAAGAACTAAGATTGGACCCCATGAGCCCCCTTTTAAATCAAGAAAATGGCCTTTTTGCACATGATATCAAAAGTTGACCAAATGACCTCTTCTTGCTTTGAAATTTGATATGTGACTATATCTTGTTTAGAGCTTTTTGGGAAGCTAAAGATTAAGTCATTTGGAGGTCTATAGCATCTTTTATGATTTTTCAAAGTTGGTATCAGAATTTCGGATTTCAGAAACACTGTTCATTTGGTCAGTTATGGAATTGTGTCATTCGAGGGGCAAATGTGATCCAATGATTACTAAATTTTATAGGCAGAAAATAGATAGTCACAGTGACTTATAGGATCTGGAAGCACCTCATTTAGAGGTCTAGAGAGGAAGATATGAAATTTCAAAGTTCCAGCCCAGAATCAGTCATCCTACCAGACCCGAGGTACTGTTTCATCGGTTTCCGGGAGTTTGGTTCGATGAATTGATCTAGAGACATTTTTCCTCTCTAGTTAACATCCACATATTTCCATAGTGATATCATATTCATGCAGTGGATTTTTGTGGAATTAGTTAGACATTTTTGAAGTCCATATCAGTAAACTGTGACAGTAGCAGAGCCTCCTCCGACCTCCAGATGATTTCGCGTGTCAAACGCGTTATGTGTGGGAATTTATGAGTTGCATATATTTTTCCCAGGAAGTACAGTCTAAGATTTCTAGAGTGACCATGAGAGAATGTTTTCAATTTTTCTGCATTTAGTTATGAATTTCTAAACTCTGCCCAGAAATGAGGTCAAATCTGCCGAAAACGAATTTACATGTCTCACATCCCTTTTTTCTTTCCATGAGTTTCAAGCATGTTTTTGGGATTGAAATAAGTTGTAATGGTACAATGCAATATGAGGAGGCACATAATGAGCTCACTCAGTCCATGTGACATTAAAATGCATTTTTACCATGCCATAATGTATAAGAAAGGGTAGCATCTAAGGAAGTGAGATCCCACTCTAGTCTTCCTAGATGTATATGAACATGTAAGGCATGATGAGTATGAGCTAGAAATGAAGGTGTTACATCCTTCACCTCCATTCCACCATTTTCACGCCACACACAAGGGAGAAAGAAAGAAAACCGTGAAGAGAGAGAGAGAGGGAGAAAAAGTGGGAGAAGAAGTGAAACAAAGCAAAATTACCACCATTCTCCACCAAATTTCTTTATCTTCTCCATCCTCCAACCATTTTCTCCAAAGGGCATCTGCATATTCATCTTTTCTTCAAGGTGGAGTGTTGCTTTAAGTGGGGAGAGAAAGGATTTTAGAGTGAGAAAAGCAAAGGAAGCAAGGATTAAGCTTAAAGAGTAAGTTTTCTCCACCTTGCACTTGAAAATCACATGTTTTAAGTTAGTTTTGTTAAACCCTAGTTATGAGTCACTTTTGGATCGCATATGGATCATTAGAAATTGAGTTTATATGTTTAATATGAAGGCCTAGAAATGGAGTTTATATATTGGCTATGGAGGGCACATGAGCTCATCCATTTTGTTGTTTGCTGGAGCCTTGAAAAATACAAAGCTTGTAAATTTTTGGGAAAATACAAATGTTAGGGAGATGCTGTCCGAATTTTCCCAAAATTTTTATGGTGTTTTCTTAATGTCTTAAAGTCACGTATACCAAATTTGAAGACCTAAAACATAAAGGAAGAGGCCATGGAATTTTTAGAACCAAAGAAACTCACTTTCAGACCTAAAACGGAGCTAGCTTATGTTATGACAAAACGTGTAGTTGGGGCTGGAATTTGATAATTTTATCCTTTCCAATAGATTCAAAAGGGTGATTTTAGCTAGGAATACCTATAAGAAAGCCCCCAAAACTCATGGAATAAAATTGCTAAATTTTGGCCAAGAAATACATACTATTCGCCCATAGTCGATTGGAAGGGAAGAAGTTAGATTTTCCAATTCCAATGGTCCTATTAAGTTAAAAAGGGCTATATTACTTTAGAATTTTGGGTCCATGTGTTAATTGTAATGAATTATCATTATGATTATAAGGTTTGATAATTGTTTGGAAACTCCAAGAGTAAGTAGGCCGAGTCCTAAAGCTTAAGGAGTAAGATTTCTAAGGTATTAGTTTTCCTTTCTCTTTCTTTAAGCTTGTGTGTTGGTATAATGATGAGTATTATGTTATACTAAATGTCATTTATGCTATAAGATGAGACATGTATGCGAGGATATTACTTGGCCTTGTATGAAATTCCTCGCATCACTATGTAGTATGTGATACCTTGATTGGCATTATGTTATGTACTTACATGCTAACTTGTGGATGAGATTGGCTTACTGCGACTGAGATTTCATAATCTCACCCCAAACATAACTTATATTAGGTCTGAGCTCAGGCAAAGAAAGGGCAAAAGTTATGGAGGCATAAACCAAGGACTTTACTTTTATGTATCACAATTTGGTTATGTAATTAAGTATCTTGAATTCTTGTATGTATAAATTATGCTATGGTGTTGTAAGGTACTCAGGTATGTAATAGAGAATCATGTATATACTCGACTCTTAAGTAAAGAGAATATGGCTAGCGTGCCTAGAATGCAAAGATACATGCATTCATGTAAGGACAAATCAATATAAATACAATAATATGTTAAAGGAGGGGTAAAAATCATCTGATTTTTGTAAGGATATTTTTATACTAATTCATATGTATTTTGTTGAGTAAGTTTTTTTCCCTTGTAAAAGACTTAGAGAGCTTGAATTAGAGCCTTGAACCAACCTCATATGATTTTTCTATAATTAATTGATTGTTTTCAAAGTTAGACAATATTATGGGAATGACCAAATGAATAGTAAAATTGTATGAGCAAGTTCATAAAACATATGTTGGGGAAGAAAATTTTCATTAGTTTAAATTTCCAATGGCTCTTCTAAGTCCTATATGAGGCATCATTAGTAGGAGAGGCGTTATATAGGGAGGTATTACACTAGCTAAAGGGCAACATGGGATGGTAGGAGAAGAAGAAGGCTTGAGATGAGAGAAAGCTCATAAAGCTAGAAGAAGAAGCAAAGTGTGTGTGTGGGAGGAAAAAGCAAGGAAAAAAAAGAAACATACATGCCACGGGTAAAGGAAAAGAAGCTTGAAAGGAGGCATGAGCTGGAAGCAGAACATAAAGAAGGAGGAATCACGTGGAAAACATGCAGAAGCTATGTGGAAAAGCTGCTGAATAGAGAAGAACCTACGAGAAGAACAACACGAAGAAGCAATGTGTTCTAGAGACAACACAAGATATGAAGAAGCTTAAGGGAAAGAATGAGATATCTCACGTGTGAAGAGAAAGAAGGCACAGAAGCTACAGGCAGCATGAATGGAAATGGAAGAAAATACATAAAAGAAGAAACAAACAAGTGGAGACAAGTGCGGAACTAGCTACATGTTTTGCTTGTGGAAAGGATCGAAGAAGAAACATGAGTTGAGAGGTTGAAGGGGTGATGTGAGCTGATGGTGGTTCTGTGTGCTGCATAAGAGGCTAAGAATAATAAGAGAAACACTGAAGCTAACATGGAATTACATGCAAGGCTAACATGGAGAGGAAGCATGAGTCCAGTTGGCTACTTGAAGAGAGGATGGAATGGAGATTTACATGGAATGAGAGCTAAGTTAATGAAGGAGCAGCTGCATGAGGAAGAAGCATTACAAGCTATAGTTTTTATGTTGAATAAAAGGATAGTAACATGTGAATAGTAGAAAATGGAGCTGGCAATAAGCTTCAGAAGCACAAAAGCCACGTGATTCATAGTAAGAAAAAAGATACAATTTTTCTTTTGATGAGAAGGCAATAAAACACGTGACAGAAGGGATTAAATTAAGCATGAAAGCAGCACGTGTTGAAGCGAGCCAACTTGGAAAGAAAAGAAAAATGTAAAACAAAATGTAGCTAGGAGAAAAATAAACACAGAAAGCTCAAAGAGCCAATCATCAATTCATCCATGATCCACAATCAATCTAATCCACGTGAGGAAGTGTGAGATTTAATCACTTAGGGAGAGAAGGATCCACAGATTAATTAACCCATCCAGAGAAGAATACATCCAGATGCTACACACGACAACATCTATTCATCCAAAGGTTGACGTGAGAAAGCATGAATAATGATAGAGAAAACACGTACAATGTGAAGAAGCAATGCGAGCTGGAGGGCAAGTATAACGTGAGAGAGAGCTGTGAAAAAAAAAGAAAAAAAAGGCTACCGAGAGATGTAGGAAGCTCCAGAACATGAACGAGAGAAATTATCGATCATCTTCTCACATGGCTATAGCTTTTACCATCAAAATTCCTCCATTTAATTCCTCCATGGGAGCTCGAATTCTTCTTGGTGGCTAGCTGAAGAGAGGATATTCCTAGATGCAGATTTGAGCTCCACATTTCTTCTCCAATGTGGATAAATTCTTCCTCCTTTATCTTTTAATTTAAGCATTTATTTTTTTATTAATTTGACTAGGCTTAGCCTATTAATTTAGGAATTTCATTGCTGGAATTTACTGGAATTAGCTGGATTAATTTGGATTATGGATTGGTTGTAATTTCCTATTTGGTTGTTAATTGTGATCATTACATGTTTGTGGAAAATCCAGACTTAGTGGTTGTGTAATTTGCTCTTAATTTTCCCTTAATTATAAGCCAATTGATGCAATGGTTATTAGATTAAGTGAATGAAATTTTTGTGCAATTGATTGTTTGAGGGATTCATTAATCTAATTGGTTAATTACCATTTTAAGTAGATTGTGCAATAGATTTTTATGAGCAATTAGGATTGGTTTTAGTGTGTTCTTGTTCCTAACTCAATTGATTAATTCTTCAAGGTATTTTGTGGTTGCAAAATCCTTAAATTATTGGTGAATTGAGACTTGGATGGTAATTCAAGAATTCTTGTGGAGAATATACTAATGAACAAGAATTTAAATCCAATTTTGGTACGCTAAAAAGAGAGTAAGGATAATTGAATTCCAAGGAGTCCATCTAAAGGCTAGCTACCACATTTTCTTAATTGTTTACTTCACTTAGTCTTAAGTTTTTTATTTTTGTCATTTCAAATTTAGTTCAAGTAAATTTTAGTAATTCAAAATCACCTAAATGATTTCTAATTAATAATACTTGGAATACTCTTTCACAAACAATTAGAGCTAAAAACTCCTTAGGAAATGACCTAGGTTGCACCATTACCTACAAATTTATTTTTCTACTTAGTTTTATTTGAGATTGTGCGACACAATCGTCAGGATTAGTTTCTCTTATGTACAAGAATGCTTATAAATAACTAGTTAATTACTCTGATAACATTAAGGTTCAGATTTTCTCACTTTTTCCTAAATTGATTAATTTAAATGGTGTGAGACCTTGAATTATGATTATTAACCACATGTTTAAGCCTAATTACCATGATTAGAAGTTAAGGTCGTCACATTTGGTATCAGAGTAGTGATTAGGAAACTTATGCTGATTAGGAGATGTTGTTTTGACCTTTTTATATGTTAAATCTTTGGTTTATATAGTTTTTCCTCTGGGAGTTGTTGAGTAATTAACTCACTTGGTTTTATCGCTTGTTCTATCTACAAATTTATGTGTATAACAGGTTAACATGGCCTTAAGAAGATCACAAATTGAAATCTTAGAAGAATAAACGACAACTATACAGTCTATATCAGATAAGTTATAAGAATAGGCAGTTAAGCAAGCTGCCACCACTAAGGCACTAAACAGGTACAACAAGCTTTGAAGAAGAATGATGAGGGTAGAAATGTGGAGAAAAACCCTATTGAAGTAGATGAGCCAGCAGAAAACCATGAGATACCTTAGGAAAGGGAACCTAGAATCAACCATATTCTATCAGTTTTATCCCATTTCAAGAAAGCCCACCCCCATTATTTAAAGGTCAGTATGACCCCACTAAGGTGAAACGTTGGATTATGTACTTAGAAAAAATATTTAGGGTTATGGATTGTACCTTAGAACAAAAAGCCTTGTTGGGCACTTATATGTTGGAAGGAGAAGCAAAATTTTGGTGGAGGAGCGTAGAGAGAACCTTGATAGCCAGAGGGACCCCACTTAAATGGGAAACCTTTCAGAGAGTGTTTTATGAGAAGTATTTTCTCCTTTTAATAAGGAACAGAAAGGAAGTAGAATTTATGAAGTTAGTGTAGGGTGATATGACGTTAGACCATTACGTGGCTAAACATGTAGAGTTGTCCAAATTTTCTTCTTACTTGAGAGACCATGATGATGAGGCCCAGAGTACTTCTAAATTAGAATAGGGACTTCAACTAGATATCAGGGAGAGAGTGATCACCTACAGATAGAGGAACTTTGAGGAGTTGGTTAAAATCTGTAGGTTGGCAGAAGAAAGTATATGGGATGCAGAGGTAGAAAGGAGGAGAGTACAGTCAGAAAAGAGAGAAAAAAAAACACTTTCAAGAGAGGAAGTAGGGGAAGAGTTTAGAATAAGAAACCTAGAAGAAGTGGAGAACAATTTAGGGGTAAACAAAAAGGTTAAGGTTCTGTAGTTAGAATATGTGATAAATGTGGTAAAAACCATGGATACAATCCCTATAAAGCCGGCAAGAATGTGTGTTTCAAATGTGGCCAGCCAGGACACTTTTCTTGAGATTGTAAAGTCCAGAAGGAATTAACCCCAGAAGCCAGACCATAAACACAGGGTCGAGTATTTGCTGTAACTCACTAGGAGGCAGCCCGGTTGCCTAGTTTGATCCATGGTATGGTTTTAATTAATAGTTGTATTGTAAATGCACTATTTGACTCTAGGGCAACCCACTCATTCATTTCATACGATTATACTAAGAGTCTGGATTTAAGAGTCAGCATGTTACTATTTTTGTTGTCTATAACTACTCCCATAGGTAGATCTATTGTTACTTCTTATGCATGTTTCAATTGTGCAATTCAATTTGATAAATGATCCACCACTCTGGACTTAGTGTGCATTCCTATGATGGGTATTGATTTTATTATTGGCATGGATTGGTTATCTGCAAATAATGCTATCCTTGATTGTTCTCATAAATTGGTCTCATTGCCTATTTGTGTTTTTAATTTTGAACCATCCAATGAGTTCCTTAGATTATCTGTGGCCCAAGCTAAGAGTTACCTTAGGAAAGGTTGTCAGGGGTTTTTAGCTTCTTTTCTCTACGAGTTAAGGTAAAAGAGGGAATAAAAGATATACCAGTGGTTAAAGATTTCCTCAAAGTATTTCCTACTAAAGTTAGCGATCTTCCTCTTGATAGAGAATTAGAATTTTCCATTGATCTAGTGCCTGAAACTAGTCCCATATCTAGAGTGCCCTATAGGATGGCCCCAACTGAGTTAACTGAACTAAAAAACCAACTAGAGGAACTGTTAGAAAAAGGTTTCATTAGACCCAGTGTGTCTCTGTGGAGTGCGCCAATCTTGTTTGTGAAGAAGAAAGATGAGAGCATGAGATTGTGTATAGTTTATAGGTAGTTGACCAAAGTGACTATGAAGAATAAGTATCCATTGCCTAGGATAGATGACCTCTTAGATCAGTTAGTAGGAGCCTCTGCCTTCTCTAAAATATATTTAAGGTCAGGATACCACCAATTGAGAATCAAAGCTGAGGATGTTTCAAAAATTGCTTTTAGAACTAGGTATGGGCACTATGAATTTCTTGTTATGCCTTTTGGTCTGACCAATGCCCCAGCTATCTTTATGGATTACATGAATAGGATTTTTAGGCCTTACCTGGACCAATTTGTGGTTGTTTTCATAGATGACATTCTTATTTATTCTAGGAGTGTAGAGGAACATGAGAAACACCTTAGGATTGTCCTTCAAATTTTGAAAGAGAAACAACTATTTGCTGAACTTAGTAAGTGTGAGTTTTGGTTGAGGGAAGTACAATTCTTAAGGTATGTAATTTCTAAAAGAGAGGTAGCAGTGGACCTTAGCAAAATAGAAGTAATAGTGAATTGGGAAAGGCCCAAAATTGTCATAGAGGTTAGGAGTTTCTTGGGATTAATTGGCTACTATAGGAGGTTCATTAAAGGATTTTCTTAGTTATTTACACCTTTGACTAGATTAACTCGAAAGGACCAACCGTTTATTTAGGATGATAAATGTGAGGAGAGATTTCAGGAGTTAAAAACATATTGACTTTCACTCTTATCTTAGTGATACCAGACCCCTAGAAACCTTTTGTAGTATATAGTGATGCCTTCAGAAAAGGGTTAGGATGTGTCTTAATACAAAAAGGTAGGGTAGTCACTTATGCTTCTAGACAGTTAAGACCCCATGAGAAGAATTACCCCACTCATGACTTGGAATTAGTAGCCATCGTTTTTGCCCTAAAAATTTAGAGACATTACTTATATGGGGTATCATTTAAGGTTTATAGTGATCATAAGAGTTTGAGATACCTTTTTGACCAGAAGGAATTGAACATGAGACAGAGGAGGTGGATGGAATTTCTTAAAGATTATGATTTCACCCTTAAGTATCACCCGGGCAAAGTGAACGTAGTTGTAGATGCCTTAAGCAGAAAGTCCATACATGTGTCACTTATGATGCTTAGGGAACAAAAACTGATAGAGGATTTTAGAGACCTAAACCTTTCCATCTTCCTACACCCTGGTAGCCTCTTAGTGAGTAAGCTGAGGATTCATAGTGACCTACGAGACCAAATTAAAGATGCCCAGGTTTCTAATGAGTTCTTAGAAAAGATTAAGAAACATATAAGCTAGGGGAAGTCCAAAGAATTTTGGGAATCTGAGGATGGACTAATTTGGTACAAAGGTAGATTACGTGTGTCTGAGAAAAGAGAATTGAGGGACACTATCTTGGCAGAAGCCCACAGAAGCAAATACACTTTACACCTAGGCACCACAAAGATGTATCAAGATCTTAAAATGAATTTTTGGTGGCCTAGCCTGAAATCAGAGATTGCCCAATATGTGTCTAAGTGCTTAGTTTGTCAAAGAGTAAAGGTAGAACACCAAAGACCTACAGGAATGTTGCAGCCCTTAGAAATCCCTGAGTAAAAATGGGATAGTATTTCTATTGACTTTGTTATGAGCTTACCTAGGACATCCTTAGGACATGACTCTATTTAGGTAATAGTGAATAGATTAACCAAATCTGCTCACTTCTTGCCATTTAAGTCTACCTACATTACAGACAAACTAGCTCAGCTTTATGTGGGTGAGATTGTGAGGCTTCATGGAGTACCTGTTAGTATTATTTCAGATAGACCCTACGTTTGTATCTAAATTTTGGATGTCTCTTCATCAAGCTTTAGGCACCCAATTGAAATTTAGTACTACTTATCATCCTTAAACAGATGGACAAACATAGTGAACCATTCAAACTTTGGAGGATATGCTTAGGTCTTATGTCCTAGAGTTTAAAGGGAACTGGGATGTATACTTACCCTTAGCAAAGTTTACATACAATAATAGTTACCATTCTAGTATTCAAATGGCCCCATTCAAAGCCCTTTATGGGAGGAGCTGTAGGTCCCCCTCATGTTAGGTTGAACTAGGAGAAAGGAGACTTTTAGGGCTAGAAATAGTAGACCAAACATCCAGACATATAGAAATTGTCAGGAAAAGACTACTAGCTACCCAGAGTAGGATGAAGAGCTATGCAAACCAAAGAAGACGACCCTTAGAATTTGAAATAGATGATCACGTATTTCTTAGAGTAACTCTAATCACAACAGTAGGTCGATCCTTAAAATCCAAGAAACTCAACCCCTGTTACATTGGTCCTTTCCAAATTCTAGATTGGATAGGATCAGTTGCTTACAAACTTGCCCTTCCTCCAAACCTTTCCCAGATTTATAATGTCTTCCATGTCTCTCAGTTAAAGAAATATCAACCAGATCCTTCACACATCATAGAGCATGAATTAGTGCATTTGCGTCATAATTTGCCCTATGTTGTAGAACCAAAGGAAATAATAGACAGGCAGATCAAACAATTAAGGAACAAGAGTATCTCACTAGTCAAAATGGTCTAGAAAGGGCTATCCTTAGATGAAGCCATTTGGGAAATAGAGGAAGACATGAAAAAGAACTACCCAACATTATTTTCATAAGGTACATGAATATTTTAGGACAAAAATTTTTAAAGGGGAAGGAATTGTGTAACATCCAATTTTCTAAAAATCCAAGAAAACTTGAGGAAACGCGAGAAACATAACATATGGTTTCTCCGTCAACGTACGAAATTCACTGGATATGAAAGGAAGTCCCCCAAATAGAATAAATTGAGGTCTAATAAAATTAGAATAATATTCTAAACTATAAATAAAGATGAGTCAAGGGCAGAGGTGCCCTAAAATTTGGGGCTAAAATAGATGAAAAAAAAAAGAGATCAGAAAAAGGTCCTGAAGAGCCTCCAAAGTCAAGTATGAAGGAGCCAAGGACTAAAATACAAAGAAAAGTTATAGGCCGGGAAAAATGTATAAATTGCCCTAAAGTTCAGGGAACCTTAGTTTCACCCTCCATTTGTGGCTTTAAACACGAATATCAAAAAATCGAGCAAGAATCTCAGAAATCCATGACCTATGGCTAAACTCAGTTTGATGAGATGGGTCCAATGATGCCAAGTTGTCTGGATGGCCGGGCGGGATCTGGTCTGTGATCTGGTTATCCCGATCAATAGCCATGAGCAAAATAGAAAAAGAAAGTTGTAACAACTATAGAAATAAAAATAGCTAAAGGGTTAAGAAACCTTGAAGGAGTTTTAAAGATAGAATTGCAGTAAATGAAAAGTTTATAGCACAATCATAATATAGAATGGTGAAAATTACACCTATAGACCTAGGTGTCCGATTGACACCGAAATTTGTGAGGATTGAGGTTAAGGGCCCTTGAACCATGTTTGAAGCTCAGTATGGCCAGAAAGTAGAGGAAATAATGTTTGTAAATTTTAGAAAATCTAAAGGTATGTATTGTATCGTAAAACCTTAATTGGGCCCAGACATCGATGTCAGACGGTGGTAAGGCCCAATAGCTGATTCTAAAGGCCCAAAAAGAAAAGAGAAGATATAATTAGGGTTTTAGAGAAGATGAAACCCAAATATAAATATAAAATGAAAGGGAGAGAAGGAAATGATTTTAGTTATGTTAAAGAATTCACTATGGTTAAGTCAGAAACTAACTATAGTTGAGTTAAAAGTAGACTATGGATGAGTTAAAAAAATTAACCATGGTTACTATCCATAACTTAAGGGCTAAGAAAAGGCATCCAAGTGTGTGGCCAAGGATTTTTGAAAGAAGATATTTAGTTATGAAATTAGAAAATCAAAAGAAAAAGAAATGGAAGGCTAGGATTTGATCTTGAAAAGGTTGATCAAAGGGTCCAAATTTAGTATGACCCTTTAACTTCATCCTAATTCATCTCCTTCACCTCCATTCCACCATTTTCATGCCACACACAAGGGAGAAGGAGAGAAAAACGTGAAGAGAGAGAGGGAGGGAGAAAAAGTGGAAGATGAAGTGAAACCAAGCAAAACTACCACCATTCTTCACCAAATTTTTTCATAGTATGACCCTTTAACTTCATCCTAATTCATCTCCTTCACCTCCATTCCACCATTTTCATGCCACACACAAGGGAGAAGGAGAGAAAAACGTGAAGAGAGAGAGGGAGGGAGAAAAAGTGGAAGATGAAGTGAAACCAAGCAAAACTACCACCATTCTTCACCAAATTTTTTCATCTTCTCCATCCTCCAACCATTTTCTCCAAAGGGCAGCTGCATATTCATCTTTTCTTCAAGGTGAAATTTTGCTCTAAGTGGTAAGAGAAAGGATTTTAGTGTGAGAAAAGCAAAGGAAGCAAGGCTTAAGGTTAAAGAGTAAGTTTTCTCCATCTTATACTTGTAAATCACATGCTTTAAGCTAGTTTTGTTAAACCCTAGCTATGGGTTATTTTTGGACATCATATGAATCATTAGAAATGGAGTTTATATGTTGAATATGAAGGCCTTGAAATGAATTTTATATGTCGAACATGAAGGCCATATGAGCTTAGTTATTGTTGTTATGTGCTGAGACTTTGGAAAACACAAAGACTGTAATTTTTGGAAAAATAGAAAGCATGGGGAGATGCTATCCGAATTTTTCCAAAATTTTTATGGTGTTTTCTTAATGTCTTAAAGTCATGTATACCAAATTTCAAGTCCTAAAACATAAAGGAAAAGGCTATGGAATTTTTAGAACCAAAGAAACGCATTTTGAGCCTAAAACGGAGTTAGATTATGTGATGACCAAAACGCGATGTTGGGGCTGGAATTTGATGATTTTATCCATTCCAATGGATTCAAAAGGGTGTTTCTAGCTAGGAATACCTATGGGAAAGCCCCCAAAGCTCATGGGATAAAATTCCTAAATTTTGGCTAAGAAATGCATACTATTCGGCTATAGTGAATGGGAAGGGAAGGAGTTGGATTTTTCCAATTCCAATGGTCCCATTAAGTTTAAAAGGGGTCATCATATTTTAGAAGTTAAGGTTTATATATTGATTGTAATGAATTATCATTATGATTATAGGGTTTGATGTTGTTTTGGGAACTCCAAAAGCAAGTAAAACGAGTCCCAAGGATTGAGGAGCAAAGTTTGCTAAGGTAGTAGTTTTCCTCTCTCTTTCTTTAAGATTGTATGTCTATATAATGATAAGTGGTATGCTATATCAAGTTGTCATTTATGTTATAAGATGAGATATGTATGTTTAGATTGTGCTTGGCCTTGTATGAAATCCTTTGTATTACTATGTGGTATATGGCACGTTGATTGGCATTATGTTATGTACTTATATGCTTGCTTGTGAATGAGACTGGTTTACTACTACTGAGATTTCATAATCTCACCCCAAATATAACCCATGCTTGGTCCGAGTTCAAGCAAAGAAAGGGCAAAGAGTGTGGAGACATAAATCGAGGACTTTACTTTCATGCACCATATTTTGTTGTGTAATTAAATATTTTATATTACTGTGTATATGAGTTATGTTATGATACTGTAAGGTACTCAGGTATGGAATGGAAAGTCATGAATATAATCAACCCTTGAGTAAATAGAATATGACTGATGAGCCTAAAATGCAAAAATGCATCTGCTTATATAAAGGCAAAATAATAATAATATGTCAAGTGAAAGGGTAAAACTGTCCAATTTGTTGTAGAGGCAACTTTATATGAATTCATATGTGCTTCGCTAAGTAAGCATTTTCCCTGTGTAAAGGGCTTAAAGAGCTTGAAGTAGAGTCCTAAATTAACCTCATACGATTTTTCTATAATTAAGTATGTATTTTCAAAGTTAGATAAGAATTTGGAAATGACCAAATGAATAGTGAAATTGTATGAGAAAGTTTTAAAATGAAAACTTTTTATCAGTTCAAGTTTCCATTGACTCCTTTAAGTTTTATATGAGGTAATTGTAGTAGGAAAAATGTTATAAAATAAGGTATGACAAATTTTCACATTCTAAATTTTCTGTAACTACTAACATGACCAAAGTTAGTGAAGAATTAACTTGTTTAATAAATACTAGAGAAAAGGGTAGATGCTAGAAAACCTTAAAGAGATAATAGCACATTCATTTGTTTAATATAAGAGTAAGTAGGAACAATTAAAGACAAGCTTGTAACCTCTTATGGTAGCGTCTCCTTACTTGCACCTACATAGGGATATGGGTATGTGTACTCGGCCAAGTAGCAACTCCATTAGCCTTGTATATTGTAAGCTTTAAGCTACCAAAATCTTAGAATAAGTCTTTGAATTACCAACATATACATGGTTGAATGAGTGTGATAGGGAAGGAATCCTAATGAACCAAGTGCACACACACACCTCATGCTTCCACCGTGATATATATATTACCTTTAATGTTGCTAAATCCTTTATCCGTGAGGGAGTGATAGGCAATTGCATGTAAATGAATAGCCTACATAACCTAAATTAGAGACACCTAGCATGCATAGTGGGGGAGAGACTAAATGGAGGAAGAATAAAATAAGAAAACTACAAACCTACTCTTGAAAGGCTCCACCGAAGATATGTGTGTATGCAGCCACTAGAATACTAATGTATATAAATAGTCTGAGCTATGAAGTGGAGAAAGCATCCATTTAATGTAGCTTAATGGAGGAAAGGATATATATCATGTGCTGCCACTTAACATGTAAACCGAATAGGAAATGAAGCTAGCAAAAGAATTAAATAAATATCCTTAACACCTCATGCTTCACTTTTCAAAGATATATATATATAATTGCCATTGGTTAGTGCTCCCATGCTAGTTGCTGTGGAAGTTAAAGACCAATTGCAATATATGCATTGGATGGAGATAACAAAGATAGTATGTGGCCACCTAGCCTTACACCAAGCAAGAAATGGAGAGAATGAATGCTTAATCACTTGAAGGAATCCAAATAGTGGTGGGAGACCATGAGTTATCTGTTGCATTGATTATCCTTCACTTAGCCTCATTTTCTAGCTAAAAGAAAGAGTGGTAAGAAGGGGGAGAGAACTCAGGCAACTATGGAGCTACAAGGAACCAATAAATCATAAACATGGGAAGGAATTCCGAGAATCAATAGAGGTAAGCATAGGAAAACATTTAGACTTCTTAACCACTTCCATTTGACCAATTAAATTAATTAATTAGGATGTTTAATCTTCGTTAGACAACAACAACATTTTGGGGGAAAGGCTATTGGGAGTAAGTTGTGGAAAATCAACGGTAAAGGACTAAATTTTGGTTCACTATTACCAATTGAAATTGAGAGAATGGAAGGATAGGAATATGTATACGTTGAGTATATTAGCCCTAGGCATAGCATGCTAAAAGCATCCTAAATTGCACAAGAAGAATGGCACTAAGTGGCAGAGCAGAGGAGAGATATTTAGACACCTAACCAAACCACACAACTTGTTACTAGGCAAAAGACACACATATGTTGACATAAGTTGAAAAAGAATTAGAATTTTCTTACGGGGAATTAGTAGCCTACGTGAAGTGTAAATTTTTACCTTGACCTATCCTTGATTAAGGTAATATGTGACTGAAATTTTAGGAAAAGCAAGTGGAGCAATGAGAACCAAGGAATAACTCTATGTAACAACGGTAACGAAACAGGTAGCTAACATGGTATTCTGTCTATTTATATATAACTGCATTGAATGATTTTCAAATTTCTTATGTTGTGTATGGTTGCATATATGCCCACTAAAGTGACTTTCATGAGTATTAGATCACCATTATTGGCCAATGATCTAAGTGTATTAGCCTAACAAATGAAAGTACCCTGCTATATGGGATTTACATGCCCCTACACCGAACTATGCCTCAATTACACCTTGTTTAATATTCAGTGTTCCTTATGTGTGTATACCATGAATACATTGTTATCTATTAGGATTATATCTCATTATAAAGCTAACCATTTATTTCAGGTAGTATCCATATGACAGATGGAGTTCAACCAGTAGAGGATAACCGAACTAATTAAAGGACCATGTACTACTATAGTTGGTTGTAATTTGCCCGAATAATGTTAAATGCTGAAGTCTAACTCTAGTTGAGTGTTACTGTTGTCTTACTGACCTCTCGTTTGTTTTTGTATAAATATCATGCACGAGAAATTTACCATAGTATAACGAGGATGTGCATTAGAACCACTGAACTCCATATACAAGTAATTCCTCATAATCGTGTTTGCATGAAAATGATTATCACAATTTTGAAAGTAATTCTAGAATAATGGTATGAATTTAACTAATGTGGAAAAAACTATGTTAAAGTCTGTATAGAGACTTATTGAGTGGATAAAAATGACAAAACATTTGTAATACGATGTTGTTGTGCTGTTGTGTTTTAGAGACAACTAATGTTTGCCTCTTGTGGACATAGTTTGAGAAGGATTTTAAAGTCTAAATTTCTATTTGTCCTTTTCTTGAATTGGAAATCTGGAAAATTAGGGCATTTTTGTGGTAAGACATATTAGGAAATTACTTTATTATCATCATAGATTGAGAATTTTAGGAACAGAGGGGAATTGGCCATGGCCAAAATGGAATTAGTCACGGCCAAGAGTGGTGAAGTTGCCCAGGGAAGTCAACGGAGAGTAATTGACTGCAGCTATAAGTGGAGTTAGCTACGATGAAAGGTGAGAGACTAGATTGGAAGCCATCAATAGAATAATTGGCTATGGTGCAAAGGGTATTTAGCCGTAGCTAAGGCACTCAATTCCTCATAATAACCTAGAAACCTTGGTTTTCCTATAGTAACATCAAGGGATGACTTGGAAACACTGGTAGGGAATTCTTGAGAGTTGAAAATTAATGCGTAATAGATTTAAAGGCTCTTAATTAAGGATTGGTTTCTCTTATGTACATAAATGCTTGTAAATAATTGGCTAATTACTCTAATAACATTAAGGTTCAGATTTTCTCACTTTTTCCTAAATTAATTAATTTAAATGGTGTGAGACCTTGAATTATGATTATTCACCGCATGTTTAAGCTTAATTATCATGATTAGAAGTTAAGGTTGTCACACGCCATTAGAGGCAAGTATGTATCTCAGTTCCCTTTCATCTCTAATATACATGCCCTCAACATATCCTCAAAGGTTTATATGGTTCTGTCCATCTGTCTGGGGGTGATAGGCTGTGCTAAATCTTAATCTAGTACCTAGAGCATCCTATAATAATCTCCAGACGTTCGAAGTGAACTTAAGATCTTTACCTGACACTATGCTTCTAAGCACGCCATGTAACCTCACTATCTCCCAAATGTACAACTGGGCTAATTTATCTAGGGTAAAAATGGTTTTCATTGTTAAAAAGTGTGCAAACTTTGTTAATATATCCACTATCATCCATATAACGTCATGTCCTGATGATGTTCTAGGTAAACCCATAACAAAATCCATAGCTACACTATCCCATTTCTACTCCAGGATATCTAGGGACTAAAGTAACCCAACTAGCTTTTGGTATTCTATTTTGACTTTTTGACATACTAGGCATCGGGAGACATACTCTACTATGTTTGCTTTCATCCCAGGCCACTAGAACATCTTTTTAAAATCACGATACATTTTATTACTACCTAGGTGAATCATATATTTGCTCTTATGTGCCTCATCTAGTATGCTCCTATTAATCTCATTATTTCTAGGCACATACAGCCTATCTTTGTATCTCACTATGCTCGCCTTAGACAGGTTAAACTCTGAAGTGCTACCCTGGGCTATCTGGGATCTAACCTTTACTATTTGCTCATCTTCCTGTTAAGCCTCTCTTATCTGACTTCTCAGGTCACTTTCTATTCGGGTTTCACTCATCAGTAACTTCCCCAAATGTAACTCACATGAGAGATTCATATCTCTGAATCTTTCAATCAATTCCTGCTCACTAATCATCATACAAACCATATGTATGGATTTTCTACTCAGGGCATCACTACCACATTAGCCTTGCTGGGATGGTATTTCAGTGTAAAATCATAATCTTTTAAAAATTCTAACCATCTCCTTTGTCTCATATTTAATTCTTTCTATTCAAATAAATATTTAAGGCTTTTTTGGTTACTATAAATCTCTATGGTTGTCCCATACAAGTAGTGTCTCCATGTTTTCAGTGCAAACACCACTGGAACTAGCTCTAAGTCGTGTGTGGGGGAATTTTCTTTGTGAGGCTTTAACTTTCTAAAGGCATAAGCTACCACTCTATAATGCCATATTTTTCTATTATCATACTCTTCCATTATGGGCAATTGGTGCACATTCACAAGACAAAAAAGTGAGGAAAAGTATGAAAATAACACACTTTTATCGTGTTATGTTGGGGTAAAATTTTTCAATTTGCGTTATATAGACCTAGTGAGTTCCCCAACATCATCCTCTAATTATTTTCCATCCATATAAGTCACAAACATCTCAAAATTCCACATAAACCACAGATCAAGGGTCAAAACCCCGAAAATTTTCTTCATTCATCATGGCTGTATAGTGATAGATTTCAGGGACAACTTTGAAAAATCATAACTTAATGTAAAAAAATCAAAATCACACATACAATATCTTTCTAGAAAGCTCTAGATGTCCAATTTTTAGAAAAAAATAAGTTCCAACCATGAAAATCCCATCTAGACTACATATGTCAGTGAAATAGCCACAAAGGTCTGACTACCACTTGATACTAATATAGTTTACTACAATAAACTTTAAAAATATCCAATTAATTCAAAAAAAATATAATCCATATAAATGATATCAATCTAGAAAGCTAAGGATGTTAGATAGAGGAATCTACGAATGTTCAGATCCCAAAAATCAATCAATTAACAACATAGGTTTGACTGGTCACCTGGTACTGGATAGTAATTTCAAAAATTTATATCTCCCTCTCTAGACATCCAAATGAGTTCTTCTAATTGGGTTAAGTCACTGGGAAGGTCTAGTTTTGCCTTATAAAATTTTATGGCAATTGGACATCATTTGTCTCATGAATAACAAAGAACAATTTTTGGACTATATGAACAATACCAGTGGTCAAACTAGAAAATTTTTCCAACTTTAAAGATTCGCCAAACATTCTGTAGACTTCTAAAAATTACCTACTTTAGCTTCCTAAAAATTTATTAGCAATCTCTAGATGCATGCCAAATTTTAGACCAAGAAGAACTCATTTGAATAGAAAGTGATGTACCTCACCAAAATGGCCAATTTTGCCTCTCATAAGGTATCACTTTAGTCTAAATGGCCTTCCATTGAGTTTGGTATCTCTTGGGCAAGTTTAAAAGTATTAATATGACTTGTATGAACTGCCTAAGTGGTTCCAAACCTCATGCATCTTAATTTGGCCATTCCATTTTCATTAATGCACTAATATATCAAGCCATCAAGAAGTCAAAATTCCTATTTTCATGGATTTCATGCCACATATGGTCTATACAAGAGCCATGCATCTACATTTGTCCATGAGCTTACATCTCAAAAATAATATGTACATAGTAACTTTTGTATTCAAATACATAATAAGCTACATAATAGACAAAGTATGACTTTTCAATGCTCTTGGCTTGCCTTCCTTGCTTCTTGGACATCACCTAGGCATTTCAAGATAATGAAGGGAAGGAGAGTGAGATTCCTTTAATCTCAATAGCTTACACACCCATTCACACACACATTCAAGGTATATACACATCAAAGCATATATATGGAGGGTTTGGCAACCATAAAGTATACAAAGTCACAATTTTCATGTCACTCATTCACATTCAAGCCAAGACCATGCTTTAGGGACTTTTGGTTTTGCCTCACCCATTTCTAGGACTTTTGGATTTGCCTTATTCTTGGCCTAGGGACTTTTGACTTGACCTCACCCTTTTAAAAGACTTTTGGCCTTGTCTCACCCATGCCATGAGACTTTTGGCATCTCTTCACCTTCATTAAGGAGCTTTTGGCATCACCTTACCCTTATAAGCCAATTCCACAACTAAGGCCATTCAAGGAAACACATTGGTACCAATGTAATGTCAAGGCATCAAGTAGCATGCTCTCAACTCACAAGAGCATACACAAGCACACAATTAGATACATATGCACACAAGAATGCAAGGACAATGAGGTGGAGAGCTACCTTAGATTTATGCAAGCTTTTTTTGATCATTTTCCTTTCCTTTTTCGGTCCCACAAGCACACCTAGGTGGGTATATATTCTCTTGGCCTAAACGCCATAAACAACACACAATTACACACTTGAAGCAAGACAAGACACCAAACTCACTCTTGAACACACACTTGATTCCATAAGTGGCATAATGGTTTCATAAATGGCCTATTGGAGCAACTCTCACATTTCAAGTTCTAGGCTCCATTCTCTTGTTATTTTTAGACTTCTTAAACTCATTTAAGGTCCTTAGAGCCCTCACATATTCACTTGCACAATTGGAAAACTAAGTTGCTTTATAAGGCACCATTATGGACACCATTGTTCCATCTTCCAATTCATGGCTCCTAAATTTTTTCCAATGGTTTTTTCCATCTTCTAACATTATATAAAGTCCCAAACCAAGGCTAGGACAAATTAAAACACTCCCTAACCTAGCATTCTTGCCTTGGCCGAAACTAGCATGATAATTGGGGTTCTTAGACTTCTTGATTTTTCATTGGTGAGAGAGCCACTTGGGAGGGTTTCTATAGGTCTTAGGAGCTCAAAGAAACATTCAAATAGCTAAGGAATTACTCACACAAAATCAGATTTTCCAAAACCCTAGAAAACACCATACTTTCCTAACTTGATTTCTATTGGTTTTTCTTGGAATTTCTTGCCATATTCCTCTTCCTCATGGTCTAAAACCCTAGTTCCTCTCTTGTTTTTGGATAGAAAATCCTTCCCCTATATGGTTCTAGTTTAGGCCAAACAAGCATCATCCATGGAGCAAGGAGAAGAAGCAACAACAACAAACAATTACCTTAGTTTCAAGTGTGCTTTCAAGGCTTCTTCTTCTTGGTTTACCTCTTCTTAAAATTTTTGAACTGCCCTTCTAAGTTCTGGACCAAAAACAGAACCAAACATCTCAAGAAAACCATAGAAAGAAAGCATGGAAGGAGAGGAGCAAGGTTGGAGAAAGAAAGAGCATGAAATTCCATGGATTTACCTTCCTTTTTCTTGATTTTTCTCCTTCTTTTCTTCCCCTTCTTGTGCGCCCAAGAGAGAAGGTCATATTCTGTATTTTGTTCAGAGGAAATTCGTGCTATATGAGGGGAAAAAGAAGGGAAAAGTGTGTGGAAGCTTCAAGAAACACACTTTTTCAAAAATTTTAATTTTGTCCTTCCATAATGACAATTTTGTTCTGGCTTCATTTTATCTCCTTTTCAAGAATCATCTTTTCCATTATAAAATTTAGGTTTCCAATTTAATAAAATGCCTTTGTAATCACTCAAATTGGAGCTAAAACCTTCCTGAATGAATCCGTCAAAGTTCGGGCTCACTGCGGTTAGAAAATGTACACTAGAGAGGCTTTACCTGTCCTAGAACTTCCCATGGTTTTTGGGGCCTTTGAGAACCTTGGGCAACTCAAATTTCTCATTTAAAAAGCCCTCCTATATGTTTTTCCAAAAGTTGCACTTATTTACAAAATTGCCACTACATTTTATTAGTTTTGGTCACAAATTGTTTCACCATCCTAGCTTCGTTTTTCTTTCTGTCTGAGCCTAGAATTATCATTTTTTAGGAGCCTAGGACTCTATCCAAATTTTTTGGGATACTATCTATCTCATTTCAGAGGACTTGCTTTTATACAATTTGTTTCATCGTTTTACAAAAATTGCGTTCGTTACACACTTAACCTTTCTACATAAGCACACATTTTAACCTTTTCTTAGAAGTATTACTATAGACTACAAAAGTCTCTCTGAGCTCAGGAAGTACTAAAATTGAGGCCGTAGTTAACTTATATTTCAACTCCTGAAAACACTTCTCACATTTCTCATCCCATACAAATGGCACATTCTTTCTGGTGAGCCTAATCAGTGACATTGCTATTTGAGAAAAGCCCTGAATAAACCTCCTATAATAACCTACTAAACCTAGGAAGCCCCTGATCTCTATCACTATCTTAGATCTCTTCCACTATAATACTGCCTCTACCTTATCGAGATCTCTGCAATCGTTGCCTGGGAGATCACATGGCTTAGGAATTGAACTTCAGTGAGCTAGAACTCACATTTATTAAGTTTAGCATATAACTGTCTCTCTCTTAGGGTCTCAAGGGCTAATCTCAAGTGCTACTCATGTTCTTCCCTACTCTTAAAATAGATGAGAATGTCATCTATGAAGACAACTATAAACTGGTCTAGGTATGGCTGAACACTTTATTCATGTAATCTATGAATATTACTGGTGCATTCGTTAATCTGAAGGGTACAACTAAAAATTCATAATTCCTGTATCTAGTCCTAAAATGTTGTCTTAAGAATATCTTCAGCCTTAATCCTTAGCTAATGATATCCCAACCTGAGGTCTATCTTAGAAAAGACTGACGCTCCTACTAACTAGTCTAAGAGGTCATCTATGTGGGGGAGAGAGTATTTATTTTTAATGGTTATTTTATTGAGTTCCTTGTAATTTATACACAGTCTAAGGTTCCCGTCTTTCTTCTTTATGAATAAGACTAGAGCTCTCTCTACAGCAAGACATTGGGTCTGATAAAACCATTCTCTAAGAGTTCTTCTATTTACTTCTTTTAGCTTTACTAGCTCGGTGGGAGCCATCCTATATGGGGTCTTAGACACTGGACTTACCCCAGGTACAATGTCTATGGAAAACTCTACTTCTTTCTTTGGGGGTAGTCTGCTAGTCTCTTTAGGAAATACCTTGGGAACTCTCTCACTACTAGGATTTCCTTTATACCCTCTTCTACCTCAGCTTGGACTGAAATGAAAAATAGGTATCCTTAACAACCATGCTCTAGAGACCTCTCAGCCTGAGAGGTGGTCATAACAGATAGCTCAATCCTCATACTAGGCACAGCCCCACATTCAGGTAAAGTAATACATCTACAGGAACAATCAAAGGTGGCGTTATTTACAGACATCCAGTTTATACCGATAATTAAGTCAATATCAATAAGGGGCATACATATCAAATTAAGAGTAGTATAACAATGATTAAATTGGACCACACAATTTAAATAAGCATGGAAGGTAATGGCTCTATTTCCTATAGAGGTAGACACATGCAAGTTATATGGTAGTGTATGCATACTTAGACCCAATCTTCTAGCATAGTTATATGATATGAAAGAGTGGCTAGCACCCAAATCAAATAAAGAAGTTACAAAAAAATCACTAATCTTAATAGTACCTTGTATCAGACTTGGGAACTAGCTAGCCTCCTACAATATCAAGGCAAAGACTCTACCCTGGGTCTAATGTGTAGGTGTAGGAGCCATCTCCCTCTGCTGAGAAAACTGTTAGGGAGTTTGTGTGCAGTCCCTAGCTATATGCCTTGGCCTACCACATCTATAGCATACGTTTTACCCTATGTAACATCGCTTGTTCCCGTGATTTTTGCCACACTGAGCACATATGGTGGGCGTAAAACTGCCTCTGCTAGACTGAGTTCTTCTTCTCTTGCCTCTTTTGTTCCATTGACTTCTACCACCTCTCCTGCTACTCATTATAGCCTGTGTCTCTTCTCTAGGCCTCTTAGGCTTAGGGAAGGGAGGTCAGGCACTAGAAGTAGGCTACATAGTTCTGAGGTTTGCTTCTGTGACTTTACAAATCTCATCCAGGGTATTAAAGTTCTTAATTCTTTATGGAACCATCCTATCTCTAATCTTTGGTAGCAAACCCTTCTCTAAATTATCTACTCTCCAATGCTTGTCATTATGTCTCTGTCGGTATGAGGAATACTTGGAGAGCCTAACAAATTTGGCCACATATTGGTCCACAGACATTCTCTTAGCTTGCCTCATGCGTATGAACTTTGACTCCTTCTGATCTCTGATAGAGCTAGGGAAATAACTCTCATAGAAGGCCTAGAGGAATGTCTCCTAAGTGAGCAGGAGGTTCCTCAATCTCAATATAGACTCAGTGCTCTTCCACCAGTAATCTATTTCTTTCTCTAGCTGGAATATGGCTATCACGACCTTTTGCTCAGAGGTACACTCCATCACCTGGAATATCTTCTCAAGTTGTATAATCCAAGCCTCAACTTTCTCTATGTTTAACTCACCATCAAAGGTAGGAGGCTAGAATTTTTTGAACTGAGCTATGGTTTATCTAATGGAAGGCTGCTCCGGGGCTGGAGGTGTTTGAGTGGGAGGAGTCTGAGAAGTAAACTATGATTATGCAGCTTCAGGAATGACTTGCATTGAGAGATAGTGAGGGCCTACACCTCCTCCTCCCACAGTCACCCCTGAATGCTCAGGATGATTTGAGTGTTGTGGTGGCTGTGGGAGGAGGAGGTGTAGGCCCTCACTATCTCTCAATGCAAGTCATTCCTGAAGCTGCATAATCATAGTTTACTGTTGATCCAGGTGAGCCATTATAGATTGCAGGGCTCCAGCTACTGGATCACTAGGCTTGGCTCTATCCTTAGCATGAGCCTTTCTAGAAAGCCTACCTCACCATCTTTCTGAAACATCATTAGCAAACTTTAGCATTACATAGAAACACACTCACCACCATCACACTCAATTCATCCGAAATAAACTCATGTACAAGGGCAAACTCATATTCACAAGCCACAACCCACATCAAAGTGCCTAAACCTTTGCTCTGATACCAATCAAATGTAACACCATATTCATTTACCTCATCTCATCTCATTTCTAAGCATACTTCCTTGAATAAGACAAGTTTCCAAGAAAATGGTATTAAAATATTCAATTATTTTTATGTTATGTCGTAGATAAAATTTTTATTTCGTATCCCTTGGACCATATGAACTCATTCATCACATTATCCTATTTAATTACACACATAAAATTTAAAACCATCTCAAAATGTGGCCAAAAACTCAAGCTCATGAACTATACACATAAAAATCACATGTTCAGCCTTGGATTAGTATGCTAGGTTTCTATCATGAACTTTAAAAAATCATAACTAATTCTCAAAAAATTGAACTCAAGAATACTATATCATTTTGCAAAGCTATAGATGTCTACTTTATGGTAAAAATAAATCTAGATGAAACAAGGAACATCTAGCTACTGGAAATTGATGGAATAGTAACTAAACTCATTTGGCACTATTGGTACTATCACATAAATTCAAAAATTCATATCTCTCTACCTAGACATCCAATTGGGGTGACCTTAGTGGCCATACAAATATTATCTTGTTTAGTTTATTCCTGCAAAATTTTATGATCATTGGACACCATTTGACTTATGAATGATACAGGAGAAGAAACTGACCATATGAACAGTAACTATACCAGAATAACCAAAATTTGGCAACTTTGAAAATTCATAATTAATTCCACAGAGCTCTAAATAATCTAGTACTTATCTTTTAAAAACCTCTAGATAAGATCTATATTCATGCCAAATTTTATGAGAAAATTCATTCATTTGGTTAGATCTTGACATTGGGTTTCAAAATGGGCAATTTTGTGCTTTCTAAGGATCTCAAATGGTCCAAATTAGCTTTTAAGACATTCATGGCCACTTGAGCATGTGGTAAAGCATCAAAATGGTCTATTAGACATGTCTAAAAGGTGCATAAACTCAGATTTTACAAACTCACACTCTCACCCCAAGGTATACACAAGAGCATACAAGCTTCATCTTGCCATTCAATGTCAAGAACTTGCTACAACATTCACATGGCATCAAATCTCATATATACATCAAGTATCTATGTAATTACACATATTCAAATGGTTACTTAATATATCTATCATATGATTACATCATATGCCATCAAAATAGTTACAAAATGGACAAAATAGTACACTTTCTTGTCAGTCTTTCCTTTTCAAGCTTGATGGCTCCTATTTTTTGGTTTACTTGGTCCACCTAGTCATGTTAGGCAATAGGGAGGAAGGAATGAGATTCTAGGAATCCCAATAGCTCTTCTTCCTTTCAACCATACATAAAGGGTGCAAATTCAAGTCTAAAATGCATGTATGGATATCATGGAGTGCATAATCATACATAAGACATTTCTTGCACTCAAAAAGTCATATAAAACATACATAGGCTTGCCAAGTAAATGGTTTAGCCTCACTCATTCTCTTTGGAGAATTTTAGACTTGCCTCACCCATTTTCTTAAGGGACTTTTGATTAAGCCTCACTCTTTAGAGACTTTTGGCTTTATCTCACCCATTATTGAGGGCTTTTGGCTCATCCTCACCCTTGCTAAGGGACTTTTGGCTTCACCACACTCAAGTATGCCAAAACTTGTTCATAAGATATCATTTAAGTGCATAACATAGCAACATGATACCATGGCATATAAATACATGCTAAAACATCTCTCATGGCATAAAATATACACACATACATTCAAAGACAAGATAAACACCCATTCATGCATGAGAGAAAGAAGAGAGAGCTATCTTGTTTACATAAGCACACTTTTCCTTTTGAAATTGCTTCCTCTCCCTCGACCACACACTTACAAGAATGTGAGACTTAGTTCCTTTGGCCTAGACAGATCATATGAGAGCCAATTACACTTTTGAAATAATTTCTAAAGCCACACATTCATTTTAAAAGCTAGATTGTTTCTATGGCTCGTTTATGGCTCCATAATGCACCTAATGAAGCAACACCCATAATCCATGATCTTGGCTCCATTCTTTCCATCCATTTATAGTTCTTGACTCCATTTAAACCTCTTGGAGTCATTGCACAATTAATTTAAGGAGCCTAATTACATGTTGATTCTTTAAGTCATAATATGGAGCCTATGATACCATCTCACTTCCTAGGCTTCCTAAAATTTTTTCAAGGCTTCTTCTCATCCTTTCTCATCATATATGATACAAAACCAAGCTTGGAAGAAATTAAAACTATCCTTTGATGCTTCATCCATCCTAGGCCGAGGCTATGCTCTATGAGAACACCAAAGGAGTTGTTTTGATTTCTTTGATGGGAGAAGCATGTGGGAGGCTCTCTTGGTGTCTTAGAAACTCATATGAACTCTTAAACACCTTAATTTATGGCTAGAACTCATCTTACAAGTCAAGGTGCAACTAAAACCTAAATTTTCTATCTTGCAATTTCATGGTTCTTTCTTTGTTTTCTTTCATATTCTTATTCTTCTCACTCATTTTCTTAAGATTCATCCTTGGTTTGGTAAAAATTTCAACTTCTCTTAGCTGTCCATATATGGGGCAAAAATCTCAAGAGGAACAAGGAAGATCAAGCTTGAAAGTAGCAAAATACCTTGTTTTCCTACCCTTTTCTTGGATGCTTCTTCCTTTGCTTGGATTCTCCTCTTGAATTTCAAAATTCCCCCCCCTTTGGTTTGACCTTAAACAAACCCAGAAGCTTCAATAAATCCATTAGAAAGAAGAGAAGAAGGAGAAGGAATTTGCTAAAGAGAAACTAAGAAAATCCATGAAAATCCACACCTTTCACTTGCTTTTTCTTCACCTTTTTCCTTCTCCCTTGTGCACCTCACTCTCAAGGTCTCTCTTCTATTTTATGGCAGAAATAAAACCAGCCAAATGAGGAGAAGTGTAAGGCACGACCTTTATATTGGTGGGGAAATAAGATTATTCCAAAGAAATTCTATTTATATCCTTCAAACTTGGCATTTTCATTTTCAGTTTGTTTTAACTCCTTTTTAAAACCGTCTTTTCCATCATAAAATTTAGGTCCTCAATCTTATACAATGCCTTTGGAATCACTTAATTTGGAAAAAGGTCAAAGTTTGGGTCAACCAATGTAGAAACATACATCAAAGTGATTTTAACTGTTCTAAGGATTCCTATGATATTTAAGGCTTCTAAGAACCTCAGAGTACTTAAAATTTTCATTTAAAAAGCCCTTTTGTGAGTACTCTAAAATTTTCCCAAAATTACGAAAATGCTATTACATTTTGTAACTATTTCGTTAATTTTTGTCTAGTTATTTTAGCTTTTGTTTCAGGGCATCTCTGGCCTCCTATTTGCATTATTTAATGCTTAGATCATTATTCTAATTTTTTGTACCTTAACCAATTCATTTCAGAGGACTTGCTTTAAAAATGTATCTATTTTCATTGTTTTTACAAAAGCCAAATGTTACAAATTGAAAGCTTAAAAAGAATTACTTTAACAATGAAAGTTATTTCAAGGCATATTCTTGTATTTATAAATATGTATTTGAATATTTTCATGTATGGACTTGCCAATACACTTAAAAGTATTATATTATGATGTAAAAACCATTAATGCATGGTAATATATGATATAATGTAATTTGGCACTTTGAGTTCTTAAATGAATATGTATACTTGCAAGTGAAAGGGTGATTTTAAGTTGCATGGCATTGTGACATGTTGAACCAGCCATACATAATGTATTTGTTGTAACATCCCTAGCTTATAAACACCTTAATTGATCATAATTAACTTTTAACCTCTCATGCTTTGAGTGAAATACTATTAATAATTCATTAGAAGTGGAAACATAGAAAATTTGAACCTTATTATTCTTAGGCTTTACTGATTAGAAAGCAAAGTAACTTAAGCTTATAGGAGATTTAATCTATTAGTTAAGTCCTTCAATTCATGTTACCACTGATTCTACACTTACCAATCCCTCTTATAGTTGCTTTTAAGTCATTACATACCATTAACATCATCAAAACTAAGTTCTATAGGCTAAAAGTAAAAGTTGGGTATCTTAGGCTGCAACTTGGACATCTTCATCATGGCTAAGTTAGCTATTGGACCCTAATAACTAAATTTTTAAACTTTTACCATGACTTGGTATACCCGCATTGTGACTTGACTGGTTATTGGAGCTCAAGAACTAAAATAGCCATTTCTCACCATGGTCATGCCCTTTCACATTGTGTTGAACTTGTTATCAAGAACTTATTGCTCCACATAAAAAAAACATAATCCTCGCCATAACATAAAAACTTCATGGTATGATGAGGTGCCTCTCTGGAACTCCTAAGGGAAATTCTCCAAAGTCTCATTATGGCAAGCCTACATGGCACTATAATAAGAAAGTTTCCTAGAACTCTCCCAAGTATTTCACTTAACGATCATTGCGGTGAGCTTCCTTCACACCGTGGTGAGATTGCTCTCATGTACTCCCTAAAGCTAAAATTCTCTCCTTATGCCATAGCACTCTAAGCCTCTAAATGACTCTTGGTCACAACTTAAGTAGTTTTAGCTGCGACTTCATCCCCTCTGATCCTATTTTCTTACTTTCTCACTTCTTAACCATATTCCACTAACTCAAGGTAAATTTTAAAGCCTCCCTCACTGTCACACATGGTTTTCTAGGCCTTCTAGCTCCTAAAAACCACAATTAATACTCCACATTATTCATAAGCTTAAGGGGAATTAATAATAATTGAGTACTACCATACTTATCAGCACATGAACATATTATGATAGTAATTGATAACTAAGGCCACTAACAACATCATTCATATGTGTATATATATATTCTAGCTAAGCTACCATATAACACTATTTGAGATAACCATTCATTGCATGGCATGATCATAATCTTAAGTAATAGTTCTTCATTAGTAATAAGCCATATCAGATAATAATTAAATACATATATTAGATTCTAAGTACTACAAAGTTTAGCTTCCTATTATATTTAATCTTAGTTATAGAACATCAAAAAGCCTACACTTGTCAATATGAATGTATCATGATGCTATACAAAAGAAATTACAAAATGACAGCATCTATTCTAAACAAAATGGCTCTAGTGTAGAGAGCCCACACATGGCCTCGAAGTTAGGGGTGTTTTTCTACTTGTTTCCCTTTTCCCTTATCCGAGGAACCTTTACTTAAAATTTGTTAGTTTATAAAATAGGGGGAGATATGAATCTTAGTAGCCAAGGGATAATTCCAAACATATGTGCAATTCAATTAGCACAAATGCATCTTAGTCAAATAAACATCATAATCATCCATCATATCAACAAATGAACTATTTGAGTTACCGGTAACTATTATCCCATGCTAATAATTACATACATCATGTTAATGGCTAATAACACAGGGAAAGGCCCATCCATGGCACTAACTTTTTATTGAGCACAACTTGGGCTCAGTACATTCATGAGTCTGATCACAACTTAGTACCCGATCGAAGCACAATGCATAGATAATAGCTACACCACAGCTCTACCAAGGACTCACTCAAGGTTCAAATACACCAATTAAGTAGCAAACCAATCATTTAGCAAAGCGAAACATACTTATACAATAGATATTAGATTAACAAAGCACATATGCAAGGAATTAAAATCCAGCCCCGGTTACCTTACTTAATTGTGTAAAGTTCTAAATTCAAATGTAAGTTTCCACATAGTTAAAGGTCCTAAATAAAATCAAAGAATATTATTAGTCACTAATTATAGCAGAAATTAGACACCAAGTAATTAAACTATCAAGAATTACCTAGAAGTCACTTATCTAATCACCAAAGAGTCCCAAATTTGAATTTGAACTTCACTCATACTAGAAAACCTCAATATTCCACTCTAATTTTTGGGTATTTTCACACAAAAATAAAGCTCACCTCACAAGTCAACCATTAGGTCAATAACCAATAGAAAACACTTCAAAATGAGAAGATACTTACCTAACAACCCCTCCAGCCTTAACATCTGAAAATCAATAATGGAGTCACGAAAAAAGCAAGTGTTAGATTTGGGTGATGGGAAAAATTTGACCAAACAAGAAACTATTCAAACCAAAACATAGAGGAAGAAGAGAGGATTAAGTTTCATATAATTCACCTTGGCAAATTCCTCCTTTAGAAGTTGGAAATGGTGAAAATGTGCAGAAAACCCTAACCTCTTCTCTTCTTATACGAAAATGGAGTTCTCCTTGGATGAGAAAATAGTTGGTCTATGTAACATCATACATAGCTAGCATCTATTTCATGTCAGAACTAGCTAAAAGTATCAAATTATATCCACTTTCATGAGTTTCACACTTTTAGTAACGGAAATAGTCGACATTAAAAGCCAAATTAATGTATTCTTGACTTAATAGGCCATATAAACTTACCAAATTTATTTTCCATCCTTAACACATTTGTTTAACTAGAACTAACATAATTTAAAGCTTAAAAGTTGGATCCAAAGCATACATATCAAAATCACATACACTTTGCAATTTTCCTTAACTTCCATAATCTGACAAGAAATTTGGAAAATCATAACTAGTTCTATAAAAATCAAAATCATGTATGCTATAGCTTTCTGGAAATATTAGGATGTCCTCTAGTTGTCATAAAAATTTTAGATCAAAATAACTAGGTTTGCTTAATGAAATTTAATGGAATAGTAACACTAGTTTGTGTGGCATCTTACAGTTGAACCATAAATTCAAAATTCATATCTCCCTCTTAAGAGCTCTAAATGAGGTGCTCTTGGTGGTTATCGAAGGCTTAAGATGATACCCAATTGTTGTAAAAATTTAAATGGCATATGAGTTCATTTGGCCCATGAAATCTATTGCATATCGAGGCTGCTACAATATTTGGGTATTTCTAGACCTTTAACTTCAAAAATTCATAACTCTCTCTATACAACTCATTTTCATGCAAACTTAGTGGCCTTAGAAAGCTTATAATGTTAGATACATTATTGTAAAATTTCATGAGTATTATATTTCATTTGCCTACTAAATAACGTAGAAATGCAAACTAACCATATAAACAGTGGTTGAGGCAATTCTGCATAATTTGGCCAACTTTGAAAATGCATAATAAATTCTTTAGAGCTCCAAAAATAATACTATTTAGCTTTGTGAAAATATCTAGATGATGCCTACATTCATGCCAAATTTGGCCAACTTTGAAAATGCATAATAAATTCTTTAGAGCTCCAATGAAGCATTAACTCTTAACTTATGATTAGCTTGGAAGAAGTCCTTATAGAAGCTTGAATCCATGGAGAAGAACACAGAATTTTGGCTAAGATTTTCTTAATTTCCTACATTTTTTCTTTTTCTTATTCATATTTGGTTAAGTTGTATTTGATTGGGAATTTGTGTAATTATAATTAGTGACTAGTTAGACACTGATTAGGAGAGATATTGATTTATTAATTGCATGAATTAAGTATTGAATTTTGCATTTTCCATTAATTTCCCATGTATGCCATGAAGGTGTTCGATAAAATGCATGAGTGAAATTACATGCTTAATTGTTTGATTTGAGGATTCCTTAGAGTTTGATTAGTTAATTAAACATGCTAGGGTGTTAATTTAGAGGCTAGTTAATCGATTAATCAATCAAATTGAAGTGTTTGTTGATCCTAATGACAAGAGTTAATGATTTAATGTGGGATTGAGGTTTCAATGCAACATTACTTTGTTAATCTCTTGATTCTTGAGTGGTAATCCCAAGATAATTTGTATTGGACACAAATAGGGACTCTTAGACCAGAATTAAATGACAATTGGATTATAATAAGGATGGTGGATAACAAGGGACGAATCCAAAACTAGTCATAAGCCCATTATCAACCATAATTCATCAATTAGGTAGCAATTAGGAATTTTAATTCGGCCTCATTTTAATTAGTTTAAGTCAATCAAATCCCCCCTTAGTTAGGAACTTTTTAGAGTCTTTTAACATTTAGAAAACCCAATTGAACATTAAATTCCATTTCTAAGGGAGATAACTTAAGTTGTGTCATTAGCTACATATTTTTCAACCTAGTTTTATTTTAAGGGTTGTGCGACATGACCGTCAAAGTCCCTCACATAGAATGATTTGAGGCCCAATAAAATTAGAGTGATAATCTAGACCTTAAATAATGAGGATCTCAGGTCAGAGGCGCCTTGAAAATGGAGCCAGAACAACCAGACGAAATTCAATGAAGATGCAATGGCATTTTTATAATTTCAAGCACATTTTAGAAAACTCATAGGAGGAATTTTTAAATTAGAAAAATGAGTTTCTCAAGGTTCTCAGAGGCCCTGAAAACTATAGGAATAGCCAGAACAACTAAATCCCCTCCGATGTACGGTTAGAACATCAGTAAACTCGAACTTTGACCCTTTTATTTGAAAAGGTTTTAGAATTTATTTGAGTAATTCCAAAGGCTATTTAGAGGTTAGAGAACCTAAATTTTATGATGGAAAAGATAGTTTTTGAAAAAGAGTTGAAATGAGCCTAAAATGAAAAAACTAAGAATGAAGGACAAAATTAGCATTTTAAAAAGCTCCTTAAGAGTCCCTAGCTATAAATAGGTGGCATCCTCCCTTCTCCCTCATTTTAGTCAACCCAAATTCTGTTTAAAACTAGGGGAGAAATTTACTAAGAAGGGCGCACCATGGGAGGAAAAAAGAAGAGGAAAAATCCAAGAAAAAGGTAAGAAAAATGTGGAAATTTATGCTCCTTCCTTTAGTAACTTGATCCTCCTCCTCTCCACCTTTCTTCCCATGGTTTTATTGATGAGGTTGGTTCTATTTTAAGCTAAGAAAAAAGGGGGAGAGTTCAAATTCAGAAAGGAGAACCAAAGCAAGGGAAAGAGAATCCAAGAAAAGCTTGAATCAAGGTAGAAACCACTTCCTTCCATGCTTGCTTCTTCTTGTTCTCATGCATGTGTGTTTTGCCCACTATATGGACAGCCAAGAGGGATTGAATTTTGAACCAAACCAAGGATGAATTCTAGGATTTAGAGTGTGTGAAACAAGAATATGCAAAGAAATCCAAGAAAGAACCATTAATTTGCAAGATGTTTCGCTTAGGGTTTCACTTGCACCTTGGTTTGTAGGAAGCTTTCTAGCCATAATTTAAGGTGTCTAAGAGTTTTTGTAAGTTCCTAAGACACCAAGAGAGCCTCCCACATGCTCCTTCCATCAAAGAAATCAAAATAACTAATTTGGCATCCTTAAGAAGCATAGCCTTGAGCTAGCATGGATGAAGCACCAAAGGATAGTTTTAAATTCTTCCAAACTTAGTTTTGCATCATGTATGATAGGAGAGTATAAGAGGAAGCCTTGGAAAAATTTTAGAAAGCCTAGAAAGTGTGGTGGAGATATAGGTTCCATATTATAGCATAATGAAGCAACACCTACCTAAGTTCCTTGAAATGATTGTGTGATGGCTCCAAGAGGTCTAAATGAAGTCAAGAGTCATAGATTAAAGGAAAGAATGGAGCCAAGATTATGTTTTCCTAAGGTTGCTTCATTAGGTGCCTTATAAAGCCATAACTAAACCATTTGAGCCATCTAGCTTTTCAAGTGCATGTGTAGTTTTAGAAATTGTTCCAAAGGAGTAATTGGATTCCATGTAATGTATTTAGGCCAAAACAATCAAGTTCCACCTTCTTGTGAGTGCTTGGCCGAGGGAGAAGAACCATTATCAAGGAGAAAAGTGTGTTTATGTACCAAGGTAGCTCTCTCTTCTTTCTCTCATGCATGAGTAGATGTTTATCTTGTCTTTGAATGTATTTATGTATGTTTTAAGCCATGAAAAATATTTTAGCATATGTCTATATGCCATGGTACTATGGTGTCATGCTATGCACTTAAATGATACTTTATGGATATATTTTGGTTTGCTTGAGTGTGGTGAAGCCAAAAGTCCCTTAACTTGGGTGAGGATGAACTAAAAGCCCCCAAGAATAGTTGAAACAAAGCCAAAAGTCTCTTAAGAGTGAGGTTTAGTTAAAAGTCCTTTAAGAAAATGGGTGAGGCAAATCCAAAATCCCCTAAGAGAAGTGGGTGAGGCTAAACTATCTTCTTGGCAAACCTATGTATGCTTTATATGACTTCTTGAGTGTAATAAATGTTTTATGTATGATTATGCATTCCATGAATTCTATGCATGTATTTTTAAACTTTTATTTGCATTCTTTATATATGGTTGAAAGAGAGAAGAGCTATTAGGATTCCTAAAATCTCATTCCTTCCTCCCCGGTTGCCTAATATGTCTAGGTGGACCAAGTGAGCCAAGGAATAGAAGCCACCAAGCATAAAGGAAGGAGATTGACATAGAATTATGTAAATTGTGCATTTTGTATCCATATGAATGGCATATGATGTAATTCAATATTGTATATGATGTAAGAGCTCATGAATACTTGTAAATGTATGGATATATTGTATATGTATGAGAAGTAGAGCTATATGAATGATATTACATGATTTTGATATAGAATGCCAAGGATAAGCTTATGTATTCTTATGTATACCTTGGGGTGAGAGAGTGAGTTTGTGAAATCTAGATTTGTTCACCTTTGACACATGTTTAATAGACCATTTTGGTGCTTCTCCACCTACTCAAGTGGCCATGAATGTCTTAGAAGCCAATGTAGACCATTTGAGACCCTTAGAAGACACAAAACTAGCCATTTTGGAACCCAATGTCAAGATCTAGCCAAATGAACGAATTTTCTCATAAAATTTGGTACACATATATATCTCATTCAGATATTTTTTGAAAGCTAAAGATCAGATTATTTGGAGCTCTATGGAATTAATTATGAATTTTCAAAGTTGCCAAATTTTAGCTGTTCTAGTATGGTTACTATTTATATGGTTAGTTTTTTCTTCTATGTCACTCAAGAGCCAACTAATGTCCAATGCTTATGAAATTTTACAAGAATAAACTATACATGATGAGATTTCTATGGCCACTAAGATCACCCCAATTGGATGTCTAAGCAAAAAGATATGAATTTTTGAAATTTTGTAACAGTACTAGTAATGCCAGCTGAGTTTATGCATTGTTCCATCAATTTCTAGTAGTGTAAGCCTACTGCATTGGTCTGGGCTTATTTTTATAATAAATCAAACATCTGTATCTTTCTAGATTGATATGTTTTACTTGAATTGTATTTTTTTGGAATTAGTTATGCATTTTTGAATTTTATATTAGTAAGATGTATCAGAAACACTGGGTAGTCTAACCTATATTACTTTTATGTTATCAAACATAGTCCAAATGATGTTTTCATGGGTTGAGATTATTTTTAGCATAAATTTAACATCTAAAGCTTTACAAAAAGCTATGATTTTCTTGATTTTAATTTTTTTGGATTTAGTTATGATTTTCCAAATTGGCACCAGAAATCTATCAAGCTGGACCCGAAATGAACTTGTATTATTTTGTGTATGTATGCTATGAGCTTGAGCTTTTGGAAACATTTTGAGATGGTTTTGAGTTGTATGCATGTATTTAAATAGGAGAATGAGATGGATGAGTTCATATGGCCCATGGGATATGAGATGAAAGTTTTATCCATGACGTAATGCAAAAATAATACAATATTTAATGCCATTTTCTTGGAAAGCTTATGTTATTTAAGGAAGTGTGTCTGGAATTGAGATGAGATGAGTTATATGAATATGGTGTTACATTTATTGGTATCAGAGCTCCAGCCATTACATTTATTATATATTGAGTGGTCCAATTATACTACACTATTAGTTATATGAGATGTTTTACTGAGTGTGTGTGTAATAGTGGTCCATCATTCATTAGCATAACTAACTACCCATATAAACCAGTACTTAATGGACTACATACTGAGTGGTCCAATTATACTCTTGGAACATTCACTAAAGCTACACACACACTAGAAGAACTTGGTTGCTCATATGGTTCAATTATAGTTCCATAAAGCACCTAATGAAGCAACACCAAGAATTCATGATCTTGGCTCCTTTTTTTCTTCCATTCTATAGTTCTTGACACCATTTAAATTCCTTGGAGCGATTACAAAATCAAATTGAGGAGCCTAACTATAGGTTGCTTCATTATACTACAATATGAAACCTATACTTTCATCACACTTCTAGGCTTTCTAAATTCTTTCCAAGGCTTCCTCTCATACTTTCTCATCATATATTATACAAATCTAAGCTTGGAAGAAATTAAAACACCCCCTTAGTGCTTCTTTCCTCCTTGGCCGAACCTATGCTTCTACTTGGTGCCCATGGAGTTTTGCAATTTTCCTTGATGGGAGGTGTATATAGGGAGCTCTCTAGGGGTCTTAGGAACTCATACAAAGACTTACATTAGCTAGAAACTCTTGGACATCAAAATTTTGATTATGTTCTTAAAACCCTAACTTTGTTATCTTGTGTTTTGCTAGGTTTTCTTCTAATTTCTTTGTACCTACTTACTTCTCACACTCTAAAACCCATGAATCTTCTTTGGTTAGGTAAGAATTTATTCTCTAATGGCTGGGCCTTATCTTGGCCAAAATATAGATATACAAGAGGAAGGAAGAAGAAGCACGAAAACTACCATGTTACCTTAATTTCTTGGCTTTCCTTAAAGGCTCTTTCTTTTGCTTTTCTTTTTTCCTTGAATTTTGAACTCTCCTCCTCTGGCTTGAACTTAAAATAGAACCATGAACCTTAATAAGACCATGAGAAGAAAGAGGAGGAGGGGGAGGATAAGTTTTCTAAAGGAAGGAGCATGAATTTCTACACTTTTCTCATGTTTTTCTTGAATTTTTCCTCTTCATTTTACTCCATTCTTGGATGCCACTCCCTATTGGTCTCCCTTTTATTCTAAGGCAAAAATAAAGTTGGTCATGTGAAGGAGAGAAGAGGGGCGTGTATTTAAGGAGGCTTCTTGAACTTTCTTTTTCAAAAATTCCATTTTGTCCTCTTTTCTTGACTTTTTCATTTTCGGTTCATTTTAGCTCCTTTTTTAGAATTGGCTTTTTTATCATAAAATTTAGGTTCTCTAACTTATAAAATGCCTTTGGAATCATTCAATTTGGAGCTAAAACCTTCCCAAATGAATTGGTCAAAGTTCGGGTTCATTGTTGTTGGAAAATGTATACCAGAGGGACTTTATAGTTTAAAGGTCTACCTGTGGGGATTTCTGCTAACCACTACTAGGTGGTCTCCCCTAACTCAAGATATCTTATCTTCTTTCCATCAATCCAAGTAGGACCTTTACTAAGCTCTTAGTTCGATTACTTTCTCCTTTTTTCCTGTGTTCTCCTTCTACTCATCTTACCTCACCTGGAAATGCTACTGGTCACTGCACTTAAACTTCTACTTATACTTAACCTGGGCTACCTATCCTATCAGATCTGGAGCTTATAATAAGCCCCATTAACTCATATAGGCCTACGACAAACTTAATACAGTTAAATTATTCTCATTCTCTTTTCTAGACTTTTGATGCTAAACTAATCATACTCATTTTTAGGTATGGTGTTACATCTGCTACCTCTGTGAGATCTATGTCTAGTAGTTAAACTATGGGCTCTTTGTATCTCTATGGGATCTACTGTGACCCTTAAGTCTACTGCAACCTATTATACTATGCTAGGACCTACTACAATCCATCTTTAGGGGATGTCAAAGCCTAAGATCACTGTATCTGCTAGTAAAATACATACTCACTAAGTCCGGTAACCATCGCTCATAATGGTTAAGGCTGAACTCAGATATTTACTATGCTCTAAAGTGGGTTATGTGTCGCCTATTTCTCTGTTGATACCATTGGCATAACACTTCAGAGAATTCTGATTTTCACTCACTATTCCCTATGGGATCCTCTGTTTTCCACTTCAAGCCTTTCCACTTAGGCTTCCTTTCTTACTCTTACTAGCTTGCTACAATTTACCTATACTCTTTTTGTCTTTCCTCTTATATCTTGCAATTTCTAACTGTACCCCATGCTCTACTTTTAAATGCCTTTAGCACTAGGACATCATATACATCGAGTGTATCTAACATCTCTCGCAGGATAGAGGTCGTAGGCTAGTCCCTTTTTGTAATGTCCAATTTTCGTCAAATGATGGAAATGGATGTGTTTTCAAAGCAAATCCCTCGAAATGAATTAGTGAAGGTCCCAAAAAATTTTAGTAGCATTCTAGACTCCTAAAAATGAGAATCCCAGTGATAATTGCTAATTTTCATATATTTTTTCTCCTCTAATTAGGCATTTTGATTATAAATTTTGGTTTAAAGGATTTTAATTGGAGGATAATTGAATTTCTTAGCCATTTTTATATTCTAGAAATCAATTTGCAAAATTTTGCAATTTTGGTGCACAACTCCATTTAAATGAATTTTTGTGAATCCTCCTACTTCATCTTTTCCTTTGTTTTGTGTAGAACTTGGACAGAGATTACATACATACAAGCCACATTTTTATAGAGCATAAGAGAGCTGCATTCATTTACTTCTAGCTGGGAAAGATAGAAAAGAAGCTATATGAAGATGCATATGAGCATAAGGCAGTCTTGAGCTGGGCAGAACGTGCATGTAAGAGATTCCACGTGAGAAAAGATGAAGGAGTTGATGTAGGGCAGCAACGAATAAGGAGGAGAAGTTACGTGAGCAAAACAGAGCATGCAAGGGAATGAAGGAAGGTGCAGAGCACGTGGTGAGCTTTGGTGATTCGAGAAGAAGCTTATGAGCTAAGGTAAAAGATGTGTAAGTGCCACGGGCTGGGGAATGATTAAAGAAGCTAGGTTGGAAGGAGATCACATGGTAATGAGTGAGCAAGAACCAAGAAGAAAAGCTACAGACTGCAAAGTACATGAAGGAGGAATGAAAGAAAGCCTTGCATGGAGAAAACACAAATGAAACCACGTGAACAATAAGAAGATGCAGCAAAAATAGAGGAGCAAAAATATAAAGCCACAAGCAAAAATACATACATGCAGAAGAAAAGCTTTGAGCCAACAGAACAAAGCAAACAAACACGCTACAAAGTAACTGGATGAAGAAGAAGCCACGTTTTGGATTCAGGCAAAGCAAGAAGCTCATAGAGTAGAAGAGAAGAAACACGTACAAAGAGCTACGAGCTAAGCTCATGACACACAAAAAGGACCTCCAGAACGTGAAAAATAACATGAGAAGAAGTCATGGGTTTTGGGTGCCTTGAGTGGGAAAGAGAACGAACAATACATGAAAGAAGCATGTGGGGGAAAGATGTGTGAGGCCAGAACAACTTAGAACACCTATACACATAGCAAAAAGAAGCTACGGGGAGAGAAAGCTCACGAAACTAGAAGAAGAGGCAAAGTGTGTGTGTGGGAAGAAAAAAAGTGAGCTGAATGAAAAAGAAGCTGCATGAGAGGAGCCAACATAAAAATAATGTGAGCTAAAGGCGAGTTGAATTACGTAGAATCTTGGGCAGACAAAGAAGAAGCAACGTGGAATATTATAAAAGAAAATGAAGTGGAGCCCACACTTATACACACATGCATGTGGCTACGGGCAATGAGAAGGAATGAGAGGCAACACATGAAATTATTAAAAATTCATGTGAGAATAGCACCCAATACATATCCATCATCATTCATTCATTCCATCCAAAGACACACATTCCCTTTGTATCCTTTGTCCATTCCATTATCCTTCGTCCACACAATGCCATAGTCATCTTTATCCAATTCCTCCATTTTTCTTCCACACCAATGAAGCATTAATTTCCCTTGTGGCTAGCTAGGAGGAAGGCTCTTGGAGAAGCTTGAATCCATGGAGATAAATGAATTTTGGCTAATATTTTCTTATATTTTCTAGCACTTTTCTTCTCTTATATTATCTTGGTTAAGATTGTATTTAATTGGGAATATATGTTGTCCATAGTTAGTGGCTGGTTAGACACTGATTAAGAAACTTTTTTGTTGACTAATTGATTCCAAACATTAAATTTTGCATTTTCCTTTAATTTTCCATGTATGCCATGAAGGTGTTCGATAAAATGTATGAGTGAAATTATGTACTTAATTGTTTGATTTGAGGATTCTTTAGAGTTTAATAGGTTAATTAAATCTCCTAAGTTGTTAATTCAGAGGCTAATTGATCAATTAATCATTTAATTCAAGTGTTCATTGATCCTAATGACAAGAGTTAGCGATTTGATGCGGGATTGAGGTTTCAATTCAACATTAAATTGTTAATCCCTTGATTCTTGTGTGGTAACTTAAGATAATTTATATTGGACATAAATAAGGACTCTTAGACCAGAATTAATTACAATTAGATTAGGATAAGGATAGTGGATACCAAGGGACAAATCCAAAGCTAGTCACATGTCTAACATTCAACCATTAGTTTATGCAATTAGGTAGAATTTAGGAACTTTATTTCAATTTCATTTTTAGATAGTTTAATTAGATCAAAAATTCCCCTAAATTAGGTAGTTCTAGGATCTTTATACACTTAGAAAGTCAAATTAAATATTAAACTCCATTTCCAAGGGAGATGACCTAGGTTGTGCCACTAATTATATATTTTAATCTAACCTAATTTTATTTTTAGGGCTGCGCAATAAACCCATCACCCAGGCTCAGACGAAAAGAAAAACATAGCTAGAATAAGGAAACGAAATTGAATGAAAGGTTAACGAAACGTAATAACATTTTTGTAATTTTGAGAAAATTTGAGAATTCATATAGGAGAGCATTCTAAATGAAAGTTTTGAGTTCTCTGGGGTTCTCAGAGGCTCTAAAAACCATGGGAAGCTCTGGGACAGTTAAAACCCCTCCAGTGAATGTTTTGTAATGTCAGTTGACTCGAACTTTGATAGATTTGTTCGAGAAGGTTTTAGCTCTAATTTGAGTGATTCCAAAAGAATTTTATTAAATTAGTAACCTAAATTTCATAATGGAAAAAGACGGTTCTCAAAAAGGAGCTAAAATGAACTGAAAATGAAAATGCCAAGATGAAGGGGAAAATTGAAATCCTTGAAAAGTGTTTCTTAAGCCTACCTATATATACATCATGCCCCACCTCCTCACTCATTTAGCCACATTTGTTTCTGCCCTAAATCTGATGAGAGAGCTAGGGTTTGAGGCACACCAAGAGGAGGAGAAAGGAAGGAGAAAAACAAGGTAAAAGGTATGATTTTTCATGCTTTCTCCTTAGCAAACTCCTTCTCCTCCTCCTTCCCTTCTTTCCCATCATTTTATTGAAGTTCTTAAATCTGTTTTGAGGGCATAATAGAGGTGAAAAATTCAGATTTGAAGAGAGGAGGCCAAGCAAAGTGAGAAATAAGCAAGAAACTAAGAAAAAATAAGGTAAATCTTCATTCCATGGTAGCTATCTCTTGCTTCCTCCTTCTCCATAGTTCATCCAACATAGGGAACTCCAAGAGGGCTTGGATTTCGGGTAGAACCAAGGGTGAACCTTAGGGAATGGAGTGTGGAGAAGAAGAATATGTAAAGATAATTAACAAATAACCATAAAAAATCAAGATAGCAAAGTTAGGGTTTTAAGTATCCCTTGTAAAATCTAATTTAATACAATAATTTCTAGGCCTAAATGAGTATTTGGATGAAATCCTAAGATCTCTAGAAGACTCCTCATATGCATATTCCATCAAGAAAACAAAACAAGCTCTATGGATGCCAAACAGATGCATAGGCTCGGTCAAGGGGGTTCCATGTGCCTAAGGATAGTTTAAAATTTTTCCAAACTCATTTTTTAGTCATATATGATGAGTGAAGATGAGAGAAAACCTTAGAAAAAATTTAGGAGGCCAAGAGAATGAATTGGTGTCACAGGTTCCATAATATGACCTAAGGAAGCAACCTTAGTTAGTTTTAATTGTTTGATGACTCCAAGAGGCTTAAAAGGAGTCAAGAATCATAAATAAAAGGAAAGAATAGAGTCTAGAATTTAATTGATGGATGTTACTTCATTAGGTGTATTTAGGAACCATAAATGAACCATAGGACAAAGTTAGAGTTCCAAGCAGATGTATGGCGTTAGAAATGACTCCAAGAACTTAATTGGCTTCCATATATTGTGTTTAGTGTAACATCATAAATTATCTCATGCTATCTCTATGTCTCATTCTATATATTTCATGAAGAAACAAGGAAAATGACATTAAAATAATGAGTATTTTTACGTTGCGTAGCATATGAATTTTTTATTCGATGTCCCATGGACCACGTGAGTTCATGTATCATATTTTGATATTTAATTACATAGATACAATTCAATTCCATCACCAAAAGTGGCCTAGAACTTGTGAAAGTGGAAGGATTACATAAAATTTAAGAGTGTAGCCTCAGCCAGAATTTCAGGTTTTCTTTCACAAATTTTGAAAAATCATAACTAATTATAGAAAACTCAAAATCATGAATTGTTTACCATTCTGGAAAGCTACAGATGTCTAATTTATGATAAAAATAATTTTAGATCATGAGACATCAAGTAGGAGACATTTGACATTAGAAAAGCACCCAAGGTTTCAGCTATCTGAGCTATTATCACAAGTTACTGTCATTAATTTTGAAAATTCATAACTAATTCTAGAAAAATCCAAATCATGAAAATTTAATCAATCTTAGAAGCCATAGATGTTAAGTCTAATGCAAAAATATCTTTATACCACACGAAGTCTATTTAGGAACTGAATTATGATGGAATAATACTAGAGGTCAAGTTGCACTACTGATACTGACATTAAACTTCAAAAATTCATAATTCTCTGCTCGGACCTCCAAATGAGGTAATCTTGGTGGGTACAAAAATATTATAACCTTTAGTTTATTACTGTGAAATTTCACAAGCATTGGACACCATTTGGCCCTCAGATGACACTGAACACAAAATTGACTATATGAATAGTACATGCACCAAAATAGCAGAAAAATCCCAACTTTGAAAATTCATAATTAATTCTATCAAGCTCCAATTTCTTTGCACTTTAGATTTACAAAAAGATCTCAATGAGATTTACATGTTTGCCAAATTTAATGGAAAGATTCATCCATTTAGTCAGTTTTTGATGTAAAGTTCCCGTTTAGTTATTTTTATGGTCTCAACTAGCATCAAAGTGTCCAATTTTGCTTCCAAAGCTTGTGTGCCCACTTGAGCACGTGGGAATACACCAAAATGACTTTTTAAACTTGTCTCAAAGGTGCATAAATCCATATTTCTCAAACTCACTCATCCACCCCATGATATACATAAGATTGCACATGCTAGCTTTGGTCATTCAATACCCAAATCAGGCTATCTCATACATTTGATATCAAACCTCAATCATACATCACATATTTGGGTAATTACATATGCTCATATGATTACATAACAATTTCATCATGGGATTATGTCATATACCATGTGTATGGCTACAAAGGAGACAAAACTAGGCTTTTTCATGCACTTTAATGTCAATCTCCTTCTTCTAAGCCAGGTGGCTTCCATTACTTTGCTCAATTGCTTCACCTAGCATGTTAAGACATTGGAGAGGAAGGGATGAGATTCAAAGAATCCCAATAGCTCATCAGCTCATCTCCCTTTCAATCACACATAAAGTATGCAATACAAGTCTTGAAAATGTGTAACATCCGGTTATTTGAAAACAAAAGAAAACGTGAAAAATGTAACGTACGGTTTCTCTGTAAACGAACGAAACTCACCAAATACAAAAAGAAGTCTCTAGAAATGATTTAGTTAAGGTCCCAAGAAATTTGGAAAGCATTCTAGACTCCTAAAAATTAGAATCCTATCTCAAATGGAAAGAAAAATAGAGTTAGAATGAAGAAACAATTTCTTACAGAAAACTTACAAAACGTAATGGCATTTTCATAATTTTGAGCAAATTTTGGAATTCACATAGGAGGCCTTTTTAAATTAAATTTTTTAGTTCCCCAGGGTTCTCAGAGGCCCTGAAAACCATGGGAAGGCTTAGGACAGCTAAAGCCCCTCTGGTGAAAGTTTTGCAACGTCAGTGTGCCTAAACTTTGACAGATTCGTTTGGGAAGGTTTTAGCTCTGATTTGAGTAATTCCAAAGGTATTTTATTAAATTGGGAACCTAAACTTCATAATGGAAAAGACAGTTCTAAAAAATGAGCTAAAACGAAGGAGAAACGAAAATACCATGAGCGAAGGGCAAAATAAAAATTTTTAAAAAGTGTAACTTTTTCCCACCTATATATATGATGCACCCTTCTTCTTCCTTCATGTTGAATGATCAAGTTCTGTCCAAAACTAGAGGAAAACCTAGGGAGAGTGGCACATAAGAGGAAGGCAAAGAGGAGGAGAAATCAAAGGCTTAAGGTATGAAAATTTAGTAGTTTTCATGCTCTTTCTCTTCTAAATCTCTTCTCCTTCATTCTCCTTTATTTCCTAAGATTATAATGAAGTATATGGATCTTGTTTAAAGGAGAAATTGAGGAAAATTTTCGGATTTGAAGAGAGGAGCTCAAAGAACAGAAGATTCAAGTAAGAAAAAGCAAGAAAACAAGGTAATTTCTCTTCTTATGGTTGCTACCTTTGGTTCCTCTCCTCCTGCATTTCGCCTAGCATGAGAAACCCTAGGAGGATTTGATTTTTAGGCAGATCCAAGGGTAAATCTAAGGAAAAAGGGTGTGAAGATTAATAATATGCAAAGAGAATTAACAAAAACCTATTAGATTTCAAGATGCAATTTCTAGGGTTTCAATTGCACCTTGTAAAATTTGATTTTGTATGATGATTCCTAGGCCTAAATAATAGTTTAAATAAGCTCCTAATATCCCTAGAAGTCTCCTCATGTGCTTTTCACCTTAAGAAAACAAAGCAAAGTCCATGGGTGCCAAAACCTAGCATAGGTTCGGCCAAGGGAGGTTTTTATAGCTAGGGAGAGTTTTAAATTTTTCTAAGTCCATTCTTGAGTCATATATGATGAATCAAAATGAGGGGAGCCCTTGGGAAAAATTTAGAAACCATAGAAAGTGAGTTAGTACTTTATATTCCATATTATGATCTAAATAAGCAATATGTAGTTAGGTTCTTAGTTTTAATTGTGTGATGACTCCAAGAGGTTTAAGAGGAGTCAAGAATCATATTTGAAAGGAAAGAATGTAGCCTAAAATTTATTTAAGGGGCACTACTTTATTAGGTGCAATTATGGAACCCTAATAAGGTTTATAGATCAAACTAGAGTTTAAGCAAGTGTATGGCCTTAGAATTAATTCCATGAACCTAACTGGCTTTCATAAATTGTGTTTAGGCCAAGGGAAATCATCCTCGCACTTTTGTGTGTGTGTGGCCGAAAATGGGAGCTTGCCTTCAAGGGAAAAGTGTGTAATTGTATCCAAGGTAGCTCTCTCCACCTTCTCTCATGTATGGATGTGTGCTTAGCTTGTCTTGAATGTATGTATGTATATTTTTAAGCTATGAAAAGTGTTCCAGCATGAATTTAATTCTATGGTGCCATGATGTTACAATATGCTATTATATGATATTTTTTATGTGTACTTGGGTTTGCTTAAGTGTAGTGAGGGCAATAACCCTTAGCCATGGTGAGGATGAGCTAAGAACCCTTGAAATTGGTTAAGACAAAGTAAAGAGTCTCCCAAAAGTAGGATGGGCTCCCAAGAGCATGGTTGAGTCCAAGAATCTCTTAAAGAATGGGTGAGGCAAGTCCAATATCCACAAGAAATTAGGTGAGACCAATCCTCTTGCTTGGCAAGCCTTTGTATGTTATGTATGACTTTCTTAAATGATGAAAATGGTTCTTGAATGTTTGCACATGTCAACATGATCATGTATGCATTTATGAGATTTGTTTACATCCATTATGTATGATTGAATAGGAGATGAGCTATTAGGCATTTTTGAATCTCATCCCATTCTCTCCAATGTTCTAACATGCTAGGTGGACCAAGAGAGCAAGGTGATGGAAGCCAACCACTTGAGAGATGAGAATATGACATTAAAATGTATGAAATTTGTTTCTTTAAGGCCATCAAGGTGGCAAATGTTGTCATCTATGGTTGTATATGACCTATTACCTCTTGAACATGTGTAATTATGTTAATAAGTGATGTATGAATGAGAGTTAAAGTTGTATATATGAATATACACATTTTGGTTATGTATTGGCAAGTTTTCATTATGGAAGTATGTGTATAATTGTATGTGGCATAGCCAAAATGAGAGGCATAGAGTTTGGGACCATTTGGGCAACTCACAAAAGTCTTAATTATGCTTTTAGACTTGCCCAAGAGGTGTCAAACCCCAAGGAAAGCCATTTGGATATTTTGGTATCCCTTATGGAACCAAACTTGACCATAATAGAACCCTATGTCACTTTTTTTTTCCAAATGAGCTCTTCTTGATCTGAAATTTGGCATGTAATTAGAACTAGAAGCACCTCATTTGGAGGTCTAGAGAGGGAGATATAAATTTTTAAAGAATCTACCCAGTATCAGGAACTTCACCTGACCTCAGTTACTATTTGATTGGATTTAGAGAATTGGACGTGTCTAAGTTGGTCTAGAGTTATTTTTTCCCTCTAGCTAACATCTATAGCTTTCCAAATTGATATCATTTGCATAGATTATATTTTTTTGGAATTAATTGGACATTTTCAAAGTTTGCTACAAAATTCTATGACAACACCAGTGGACAGCTTGACCTCTGGACCTTTTTAGATGTCAAAAGTCCTCTGTGATGGATATTATGATCTAGAAATAATTTTACTATGAAGTAGACATCCGTAGCTTTCTAGAATGACCAAGAATGCATGATTTTTATTTTTCTAGAATTAGTTATGATTTTTCAAAATTTGTGGCAGAAATGAGCCCAAACTGGTCAAAAATGAATATCCATATTTTATGCTTCATTTTGGGTTTCTTGAGGTGTGGGTCACTTTTGATGATGAAAATGAAGATTTAAATATGAGAATGTGTTGTATGAACTCACACAATCCATGTGACACCGAATGAAATTTTTATATACGACATAACACAAAGAAATGTATTATTTTAATGAATTTTCTTACTTCCCCTCATATAATGCACTATATGAGTATGCAAATGTGATAGAAATGAGCTAGAAATTATAGTGTTACAAAATGCATGCATGGACATATTGAAACATGTGAGCATTCAAGAAATATCCTTGGCATTTGAACAAGTCATGCATAGCATACATAGGCTTGCCAAGCAAGTGAACTAGCCTCACCCATTCACTTATGGATTTTAGGCTTGCCTCACCCATTTTCTCTAAGAGGTTTTGACTGAGCCTTACTCTTGGGAGTTAACTTCACTCTTGGGAGACTCTTTGCATTATCTCTACTAAGCTTAAGGGTTCTTGGCTTATCCTCACCATGACTAGAGGGTTCTTGCCTTCTCCACACTCAAGCAAACCAAAGTAAGCACATAAAATATCATCTTGCATGCATAAAACATCATCATGGTACCATGGAATAAAAGCTCATGCTAAAACACTTTTCATAGCTCAAAACATACATATGCACATTCATGGATGAGAGAAGGTGGAGAGAGCTACCTTGCTTGCATTTATACACTTTTTCCTTAAGCCTTGAGTTCTCTCCCTTGATTTCACACACCCAAGAAGGTGGAGATCCTTTTTTTAGGCTAAACACATCATATAGAAGCTAATTACACTCTTGAATCAAATTCTAAGGCCATACATTCACTAGAAAAGCTAGGTGACTCATAAGGCTCTTTTATGGTTCCATAATGCACTTAATGAAGCAACCTTAGGAAAATATCATCTTAGCTCTATTCTCTTTATCTATTCATGATTCTTGACTCCATTTAAACCTCTTGGAGTTATCACACAATCAATTCAATGAGCTTAGCTAGGTGTTGCTTATTTAAGCCATAATATAGAACATACAAGACCATCTCACTTTCTATGGTTTCTAAAATTTTCCCAAGGCTTCCTCTCATGCTCTCCCATCATACATGATGCAAAACTAAGCTTGGAAGGAATTAAAACACTCCTTAGGTGCATGAACTCTCCTTGGCCAAAGCTATACTTCCATATAGCACCAATGGAGTTTCTTTGTTTCCTTTGATGGGAGAATCATGTAGGAAGCTCTCTTGGTGTCTCAAGAGCCTATATGAACTCTTAAACATCATAAAATATGGCTAGGGTTCATGGTAGAGTTTAAGGTGCAATCAAAACCCTAGCTTCCCTATCTTGAAAACCAATGGCTTTTACTTGATTCTCTTTGCATATTCTAAATTCCCACACCTTAATTCATGTGATTCATTCTTAGTTTTTCCCAAAAACACTCTCCCCTTGGTTGGCTATAGGGAGGACGAATTGCACACAAGAAGGCTAAGAAAAGTGAAGCATGGAGACTTAGATTTTTACCTTGATTTCAAGCTTTCCTTAAATGCTTTCCCTTTTCTTTTAGCTCTCCTCTCCAAATCTAAATTTTCCACCTTTGTTCTGCCCTTCCATACAGACCTAAAAACATCATGAAATCCATGGAAATAAAGAGGAGAAGAAGGAAGAGCAACTTACAAGAGAAAAAGCTTGAATTTTCATAAATTTTCTTATCTTTTCCTTGCTTTTTCTCTCTTCAAAATCTCCTCTCCTTGTATGCCTAAGAGAGTTGGCTTCCTTCTCTATTTTTAGGGTAGAAACAACTCGTGGAATGAGGAGTTGCTGGAACGTGGATAAGAAGAACCTAAGAGTCACTTTATGTAACTTTTTACTTTTACATTTTAGTCCATTTTCTTAGCTTTTTCATTTTAGGCTCATTTCAAATCCTTTTCAAAATCCATCTTTTCCATCATAATATTTAGGATTTCTAACTTATAAAATGCCTTTGGAACCACTCAAATTAGATGTAAAACTATTCTGAATCATTTGGTCAAAGTTTCGGTCAACTAACGGCCGAAATCGCTCACTGGAGGGATTTCAACCGTTTTAGGGGTTCCTATGCTTTTTAGGGCCTCTAAGAATCCCGAAAAGCTTAAATTTTCTATTTAAAAATCTCTCTTATGAGTTTTTAAAATTTTTCAGAAATTACAAAATTGCACTTACTTTCTTCAACAAATTTTCTGAGCTCTTTTGGCTCTAGTTTTTGGGCATCTTCAACCTCAAATCCTTATTTTCTAATATTTAAAATTTTATCCTAATTTTATTTGCCCCCAAATCTTTCTATTTTGGGGACCTCCTTTTATATCTAGCCCATTTCTGATGTTTACGGGGAAACCGAACATCGTGTTTCTCACATTTACAAAGGGACCATATGTTTTTAATGCTTAAATTTCCTTAAATATTTTTGTGAATTTTCTTGAATAATGTTTTCCATTATTTTTATAGATTTTCTTTGGGCAAATTAAATTGGAAATGGGAGGAATAAATCTTGTGCAGTAAAGGAAAAAGATGAAGGAGGTTTACATGGCAAGGGAGGTCATCACACACATATGCACTCTTCACTCTCACGTTGACTCATGGCTCCAACTCACTCACTCCATGCATACTTCCAGCTCATCCATTTACGCTGATTCATTTGATGCACACTCACACTTTCTCTTCCATTCACATGTACACTACAATCTCATAGATGCAAGCATGGGCTGGAGGCTCTTTTCTACATCATATATTCACATGAAATTGCATGTATTTATCTCACTCATAGCCATGGGCTCACACACCATAAAATAGCACTCTTCTCTCAAGTTCATCCATGTAGTTTCAAACACACACACTCACTTGCACTCCATGACTTTTCCACATAATCATATTCATCCATTAAAGGCAGTAGCTCATACATGTAAACATAGACACAGTTGGAAGGAGATCACATGGGAATGAGAGAGCAAGAACAAAGAAGAAGCTATGGGTTAGAAGAAAGGCACGTGAGGAATAAAAAATCGAGCTTGGGTTCTACGTGGAAAGGAGCTTGCATGGAGAAAACACGAAGAACAGCTACGAGTTCTAGCTAAAAAGCAATATGATTTTGGAGGCTTGAGTTAATGGTTTATAGGGAAGGAGGAACAAACTCACAGAGAGAACACACACTCAAGCAGAAATAGTAGAAAAGCCACAATTTAATGGGGAGAAAAGCAGTTAAAATGTGTAAAAGCTTTCATGGAAGAGACACAGGTCCAGTAGCTCATACCTAGAAGTCACACACATGCCACGGGTAAAGGAAGAAGAAGCTTGAAAGAAGGAAGAAGCCTCTATTTTAGAGAGTAGAATGAACATACAATCACGTTGATGTAGCACCTAGGTTGGAAAAGAATAGCTGCATAAAGCTTGGTAGTAAATAAAAGAGAAGGAACAAAACAGAGAACGCATAAAAGTCACAGGCTGGAGAGACTCAAACACACGAGTTTAGGAGGTCTAGAGCATGAGCAAAGGACATGGATTCAAAAAAGAAGGAAGAGCTGGGTAGACAAAGAAATAAACACTTAGGCATGGGTTTGCGGAAGCTCGAGGATAAAACATTGGTTCAGAACATGAAAAAGGAATAAAAGAGCACATAATGAAAAGGCTGAAGAATTAGGACATTCGGTACGAATCCAGTTGGCTATTTGAAGAGAAGATGGAATGGAGGAAACACGTCAACAAGAAGAAGCTCTAGGATATGAGGAAAGATTAAAAAAAAAGTGTGATGAGAAATGAAGTGAAGCTGATGTGGAACTCATGTAAGGCAACAAGCTTATAAAATGAAATCTAAATAACATTTGATGTGGATTTGCACGAGTCTAAATTGCAGAGCAACACATGTGAAGAATAATCTGAAGCATGTGATTCATTAAGGGCAGAACACGTGAGGGACTCAAGGAAAAGAGCAAAGCACGTGAAATGATTTAATGAAGCATATGATAAGGTTGAAGGCTAGAGGCAGAACCATGAACCCATTCAATATGCATCATTCACGTTAAAAACACACCACACTCCATTCATCCTTTGTCCACTGCACAACATCGTAGCCTCTCATCCATTCTCCTCCATTAACCTCCATCTCCAATGAACCTTTTATTATCTTGTGACTAGCTTGGAAAAAGGCTTTTTGAGAAGCTTGAATCCATGGATTATAAACAGAATTTTGGCTAAGATTTTCCTAATTTCCTACACTTTTTCTTTTTCTTGTACATGCTTGGTAGAGATGTATTTGATTGGGAATTTGTGTAATTGTAATTAATGGCTGGTTAGACTTTTTGTTGAACAATTGATTGAATCAAGTGCTAAATTTTTCATTCTCTTCTAATTTTTCATATATGCAGTCAAGGTGTTTGATAAAATGCATGAATAAAATTTAGTACTTAATTGTCTAATTTGAGAATTTCTTAGAGTTTAATTGGTTAATGAAACATCTTAGGGTGATAATTCAAAGGCTAATTGGTTGATTAATCAATCAAATTCAAGTGTTCATTGTTCCTAAAGGCAAGAATTAATGATGCAGTGTGGGATTGAGGTCTCAATTCAATATTATCTTGTTAATTTCTTGAATCTTTAATGGTAATTCAAGATCATTTGCAATGAACACAATTAGAGACTCTTAGACCAGACTTAATCACAATTAAATTAGGATAAGGATAGTGGATATCATGGGACAAATCCAAAGCTAGTCACATGTCTATCATTCATTTATTAGTTCATGCATTTAAGTAGAAGTAGTTAGGAGTTTTAATAGGATTTCATTTTAATTAGTTTAAGTTAATCAAACCCCTTTTAGTTAGGTAACTTTTAGAGTCCTTTAACACTTAGAAAACCTAATTAAACATTGAATTCCATTTCCGAGGGAGATGGCCTAGGTTGTGCCACTAATTATATATTTTCTTAACCTAGTTTTATTTCAGGGGTTACGTGATGCAACCATCACTTAGTCAAAATATGGCGTCATTGCTAGGGAATTGGATTCTCAATTATTTGAAAAGGTTTTCTAGGTATTTAACCTCTGTTTTTGTTTGCTTTTTCCCCTCCTTTGAACTTGGACTTTGGACATTTCAGTTGCTTGGATTGATTATACTACTTGCTGGACATTTTGTTTGACGTGCCCAGAAAATTCTCAAACTTTGTTTCCCAAGGTTTTAGGGTGTACACCATTTTTTGGCCAAATTCCAATGTTTAAGGCACTTTTTCTGATTTTTTACTATTTTCTCGCATTTTTTAGGAATTTTTCAAATTTTCTAGATTTAATTTTTTTATTTTTTATGAGTTTATTTTGTGTGATTGACCTCTATTTTTTGATTTTTTTTTATTGTTAGTTTAAGTCTTACTTCATTGGATTTTTATTTTTGTAATTTAAAAGTAATATTAGTTGTAGTTTCTTAGTGATTTGTTTTGTGCTAAAATTGATTGTACTTCTCATATTATTTATTTTAAATGGATCTTATTATTCTAATCAAGGTGTCTATGATCCTTGTGCAAATGATAAGATTCTCCAGAAGATCAATGAAACTATATCAATGCTTCATGGCATTCTTGAGCAACGCAAACAAGCACAACAATGCCAACAATATCAACAAGTTCAACAGCCATGCTACCAACTGTACCATCATCATTATGAAGTTCACCCCAATTACTACCATCATTATGAGCCATACCACAACTTCCTTGTGCAAGAGCCAGAATATCACAATTAGAATTATCATGAGTAATGCATGCAACAAGAGGTCTAAAGGGAATCAAGTTGGGAAGAGAGGATGATGTAACAAATGAACGCTTATAATCTTCAACTCCAACAGGAAAATGAACAGTTGAATTTTCAAAATCAATAGATGATTGACAATGTAACACCATAATTTTGTAGCTTGTCTCATGCTATTATCATATCCATTACCATGCATTTCATAAAAGAGGCGAAAAAATGGCATTACAAAGTGAATAAATTTACATTGCGCTATGCCTAGATTCTTCCATTTGGAATCTTGTGGGCCATATGATCTCATACATCACATTCTCATATTTAATTACATGAATACAACTCATTTTCATCATCAAAAGTGGTCTACATCTCAAGGAACTCGAAGGGGAGTATGAAATATACATATATAATTTTGATCAGATTTGTCCTTATTTCTGTCATAAATTTGGAAAATCATAACTAATTCTAAAAAAATTGAAATCATAAATTTTTTGCCATTATAGAAAGATACACATGTCTACTTCATGATAAAAATATTTCTAAACCATAACATCTAACATGGAGGATGTTTGACATTCGAAAAGGTCCAGAGGTCAAGCTGTCCACTCGTGCTATCATAGAATTCTGTAGCAAATTTCAAAAATGTCCAATTAATTCCAAAAAAATCCAATCTATGTAAAGGATACCAATATGGAAAGATGTAGATGTTAAATAGATATGAAAAATAACTTCAGATCAGTTCAGGCATGTCCAGACCTCGAAACTTAATCAAATAGTAACTGAGGTAGGGTGGAGTTCTTGATATTGGACAGATTTTTTGAAAATTCATATCTCCCTCTATATACATCTAAATGAGATGCTTCTCATTGTCACAAGTCATTGGAAATGTCTAGTTTCTCTGTATAAAATTTTGTGGCAATTGGACATCATTTGGTCCCCGTGTGACAAATTTCATTTTTAGACCAGTATAAATAGTAACATGACCAAAACTAGAAAATTTCCCAACTTTAAAAATTTATCAAATATTCTCTAGACGTCAAAAAATTCTATTCTTTAGCTTCCCAAAAAAATCTCAACAAGCTCTAAATTTATGCCAAATCTCAGATCAAGAAGAGCTCATTTGGATAAAAAGTGACATAGGGTTCTATTATGGTCAATTTTGGCTTCAAATGGGATACCAAAATGTCCAAATGGCTTTCCTTGGGGTTTGGTACCTCTTGGGCAAGTCCAAAAGCATAATTAGGACTGTGTGAGCTACCTAAATGGTTCCAACCCTCATACATCTCATTTTATCCATCTCATCCACACATATGCATAATTCCCTAAACTAATTCAAGAAACTACATTGCCCATACATACTCAATTTGCACACTAGTGGTCACATAATACATTCTCTCATTTAAACATAACATATTATCATAATTACATATGTTCCAAAGGCCATAGACCATTTACAACAATAATTTACATCATTAGGCAACATTATGGCTTCAAAGAGCAAAAACCATACATATTGGTGTCAATCTCTTCTCTTCAAGGTGGTTGGCTTCCATTACCTTGTCCACTTAGTCCACCTAACATGTTAGATCATTGGAGAGGAGGGAATGAGATTCAAAGAATCCCAATAGCTTATCTCCCATTCAATCATACATAATGGATGCAAACAAGCCTTATAAATGCATGTATGGTCATGTTGATATGTGCAAACATTCAAGAAGCATTTTCATCATTTAAGAATGTCATATATAGCATACAAAGGCTTGCCAAGTAAGTGAATTGGCCTCACCCAATTTCTTGTGGATATTGGACTTGCCTCACCCATTCTTTAAGGAGCCCATCTTGCTTTTGGGAGACTCTTTGCTTTGTTTTAACCAATCTCAAGGGTTCTTGGCTCATCCTCACCATGGCTAAGGGTTCTTGGCATCACCACACTCAAGCAAACCCAAGCACACATCAAAAACATCATATCAGAGCATATTGTAACATCATGGCACCATGGAATTAAAGTCATGCTAGAACACTTTTCATGGCCTAAAAATATACATACATACATTCAAGATAAACTAAGCACACATCCATGCATGAGAGAAGGTGGAGAAAGCTACCTTATACACAATTACACACTTTTTCCTTTGAATTCAAGCTCCCCTTTTCTGACACACACACACAAAAGTGTGGGAAAGTTTTCTCTTGGCCTAAACACAACTTATGGAAGCTAATTAGGTTCATGGAATTAATTTTAAGGCCACACAACTTACTTAGACACTAACTTGCTCTATAAACCTCATATGGTTCCATAATTGCATCTAATGAAGCAACACCCCTCAAATAAATACTAGGCTTCATTCTTTCCTTTCAAATGTGATTCTTGACTCCTTTTAAGCCTCTTGGAGTCATCACACAATTAAAACTAAGAGCTTAACTACATGTTGCTTCTTTAGGCCATAATATGGAACCGAAAGCACCAACTCACTTTCTATGGGTTCTAAATTTTTTCCAAGCCCTCGCCTCATTTTCATTCATCATATATGAATCAAGAATGGGCTTAAACAAATTTAAAACTCTCCCTAACTATACAAACCCCTTTAGGCCGAGGCTATAGAGGAAATGGGGTTTCTTAGAGTTTGCTTTATTTTCTCAAGGGACGATGCATGTGGGGAGCTTCTTAGGGATCTTGGGAGCTCATTTAAACTCTTATTTAGGCCTAGAAATCATCATACAAAATCAGATTTTACAAGGTGCACTTGAAATCCTAGGTTTTGCACCTTGAAATTCCATGGCCTTTTTTGGAATTTCTTTGCATATTCTTACTCTCCTCCCTTAAACTCATGGAATTCACCCTTGGTTCCCCTCAAAATTCCAGCCCTCTAGCATCTACATACATGGGGCGAAATATGGAGAAGAAGGGGGGAGGAGTAGCTACCATGGGATGTAAGATTTACCTTATTTTCTTGCTTTTTCTCATTTGAATCTTGTGTTCTTTGAGCTACTCTCTTCAAATCTGAAATTTTCCATCAATTTCTCCTTTAAAATAGATCCATATACTTCATTATAATCATAGTAAATAAAGGAGAATGAAGGAGAAGAGGTTTGGAAGAGAGAGTATGAAAAACTACTAAATTTTCATATCTTAAGCCTTTGATTTCTCCTTCTCTTTGCCTGCCTCTTGTGCGCCACTCTCCTTAGGATTTTCCTCTAGTTTTGGGCAGAACTTGGTCATGCAAAATGAAGGGAGAAGAAGGGCGCATCATATATATAGGTGGGAGGAGGTTACACTTTTCAAAAATTTCCATTTTACCCTTTATTATTGGCATTTTCATTTCTCCTTCGTTTTAGCTCTTTTTTTAGAACCGTCTTTTCCATTATAAAATTTGGGCTTCAAATTTAGTAAAATGCCTTTGGAATCACTCATCAGAGCTAAAACCTTTTTGAACAAATTCATCAAAGTTTGGGTATACTGACATTGGAAAACGTCCTCCGGAGGGGTTTTAGCTGTCTCGAGGCTTTCCATGGTCTTTAGGGCCTCTAAGAACCCCAAAGAACTAAAAACTTTCATTTAAAATTCCTTCTATGTGAATTCCAAAATTTGCTCAAAATTATGAAAATGCCATTACGTTTCGTAAGTTTTTCGTAAGAAATTATTTCTTCACTCTAGCTCTGTTTTTCTTTCCATCTGAGCTTAGGATTATCATTTTTAGGAGTCTATAATGCTTCCTAAATTTTGTGGGACCTTAACTATCTCATTTTGGGGGACTTCCTTTTGTATCCGGTGAATTTTGTTCTTTTACGAAGAAACTGTACATTACGTTTCTCACATTTTCTCTGGTTTTCAAAGAACCAGATGTTACAAACAACCTTATGAAGGATTCAGGAGTTCAAATGAATCAACCTACCTCAAGTGCTATTGAATTGAAAGAAGAGCAAATCAGAAGAGAATGTATAAAGAAAGAAGAATCTTAAACATCGGGTAATATGCTTCCATCTTCTAATACTTTACAATTTGTTGGAACTAACACTATTTTGCATGATAGCACTATGACCACTAATGTACATGATTGTGTTGATTCTAAATTACATGATGATGATATAGATGAAGAAATTATTGTTGAATCTCTTGATATGGTTAATTGTGGTAATGCATTAAACAAAATTGATACTTTATGTGATGTTAATAAATCCTTGTGTACTGATGTACTTGGTTTTTCTACCCTTAGCTATGACCATAATGATGAATTCATTTTTGAGCCAATTGATAATAATTCTATTGATTCTAGGGTAGTAGATAAGTGTAGGGGTGACTTGGCATGTAATGACATGATTGCTGAAATAGTAGATGTGGCATGTAATAATGACATGGATATTACAATTGTTGAACAACTTGTTGTAGATGATTCAAACTCTAATTTGAAATGCTTATGTAATGATATGCATACATGTCCTATATGTGTTGAGATTGATGAGTTTTTGAAGTCTAATAAGTTTATTGAATCCATAGAGTCCTTGGTTTGCACTAAAACTGTTGATAAGTCTAATTCTACTTATCATACTAGTGTTGATAAGAGCATACATAGAGATAGTGCTGATATTGAAAACCCTATTGATCCTTATGCTGTTATTGATACTATTGAGAGACTTAACCTTGTTGTTAATCATTATTTAGAATCTTGTGAGCATACTGATGTCTCTTTGGTTAGGGAAAATATTGTTTCTCTTGTTGAGAGTCCTAAATAGATTCATGAAGTTGGTGAAGTGGTACCCAACAAGCCACAGACTATCCTAGCTGAGATTAAGCAACTACCAGATGCCTTGAAGGACTCCAACTTAAAAGACTATAAGAAGTTGCAATTTAATCTTTTTGTAGATGCAATGACTCTTACTGATGAGAGTCCAGTAGATTTTATTCGCTTTAATAGATACTTAGAGAGTCTAGAGTCTAGTGTTTTTAAATTTTATTTTAAATTTTCTTTCTTTAGTTTTAAATCTCTTAAATTTGATTTTTCTTCTTTTATTACTTCTAAAAATACTAAATATGACTTTTTGAAACTACTGATGGTTGAGGAAGTCCATGAATCAACACTGCATGATCAATCAAAATGCTTTAAAGTAGTTAGACTTAAATTTATTGAATTGAAAAGTAATAAAGCTTTTTTAATTTTGGTTTTTGATACTTATGATTAGTTGGTCTCTGATAGAGTTTTTCTTAGTTTAGGATTTAGTTTTCTTTTTCTTTTTTGTATTACTGTTTTCTTTGTTTTTGTTTTGTAGGTAATAAAAGGTTGCTAACCAGCTGTATGGGAATCTGAGCCACCCTTGGAATCTCCATTTTCAACTTCATTTAGTTGTATACTTTCTTTCCACTCCCTTTATATTGTAATGCTTATCTATTAATTGGACCCTGTGCTACATTAAGGATAATGCAATATTTAAGTGTGGGGGGAAAGCCATTCCATTTCATCTTCTCTTTGTTTTGTTTAAAAAAAATTGAATTAATTTTTTTTTTTAGAAAATTTTGAAAAATACTGTGATTCTTTTAAATTTTTTTGTGAAAGTCGCAAGTTAAGATGATTATAGCTTGGACACTTTGATATGATAAGTGATGGATTTTATGTCTTGATTCAAATGAAGTGGTAATGAATTTGATTTCAATGAATTATTTGATAGCCATTAGCTGGTGAGGAATTGAGCCATATTTGCTCGATTCTAGTGTGTATTCATCTATCTTTGCTTTCACTCTAGAACTTATCTTGATTCTCTGTTGAGACTACATTTGCATTTGCGTGCATGAAAATGATAAGGCATTCCTTTCTTTTATAGCTAGTGAGCTAAAAGGCACACCTTACATGCATTTTATCCATTGTTTAGCCACTTTGGACTTGATTTTATTTTCTTGTTAGCTTATAGCTATTAAAAATGTTTTCCACATTGTTTTAAGATACCTTAGGGACTTTAAAGAGAATTACATCTAACTAGGAAGAGAGAATGTATGCTTTGTATCCATTTAGGACATTGATATTAAAAGTTAAGGAAGATGCTACAAAGGAAAGAAAATAAGAGATAGAAAAACAAAAGTAAAGCAATGAAAAAAAAAGGAAAAGTAATTGAAAATCAAAAGGAAAGTAGTGCTTGAATTTTGTTCACATTTACTATTGCTTGTTGGGAATAAGGCCTTGAATGCACATTCTTTCCTATCCTAGGTTTCCTATGATTGCTTTTAAAGTTCTAAGGTATCCATTTGTTGTTTGTTTTCCCCTTGTTCTTGTATATCCATTCATTTCATTCCCTAGCCCCATTACAACCCTGAATAAAGTCTTTTGATTGGTGTCCTGCATTTGACATGGGTGGTGGAGATTTAGAAGCGTGACAAGCTTATGGTAGTGAACTTTGATAGGTGGAACTCGAGTGAAACACATTCCCATAAACATTTGAGAGTTAAGAGTAAACACCAATCCATGTGAAAGGCTATGCATTATAATTCATTCTTTTCAAAAGAGATTGCCATGGAATTTGATTTCTTGATGCAAGTGAAGTTAACTTTGATTGTTGAAGTGTTGAAAAGTTTTAAACTTTCCTTAACTTGTGATTTTTACTTCTCTTTTTCATTTCTACTTTCCACTTGCCATTCCACTTGCTTTTTATTGGATCTTAAGTTTTGCCTTGGAGTGTAAAGGTTTAAGTGCGGGGGAATTTGATGAATGTTAGTTTTATATACATCAATCCTCCTAATTTTGGCACTTTAATAATTAAATATGGCTTAATGGATGTAATTAACGGGAATTTGATTTTAATTGGCCATTTTCTACATTTTAAGAATTAATTTTCAAATGATTGGTTTTCAATGCTTAAATTTCTTTAAATAATTTTGTGAATTTTCTTGAATAATGTTTTCCATTATTTTTGTAGATTTTCTTTGGGCAAATAGAATTGGAATGGGAGGAATAAATCATGTGCAGTAAAGGAAAAAGATGAAAGAGGTTTGCATGGCAAGGGAGGTTATCACACACATATGCACTCTTCACTCTCACGTTAACTCATGGCTCCAACTTACTCACTCTATGCATACTTGCAGCTCATCCATTCATGCTGATTCATTTGATGCACATATACACTTTCTCTTCCATTCACATGTACACTCCAATCTCACACATGCAAGCATCGGCTGGAGGCTCTTTTCTATGTCATATATTCACATGAAATTGCATGTATTTATTTCACTCACAGCCATGGGCTCACACACCATAATACAACACTCTTCTCTTAAGTTCATCCACAAAGCTTAAAACACACACACTCACTTACACTCCACGACTTTTCTACGTAATCATATTCATGCACTAAAGGCAGTAGCTTATACATATAAACATAGACACAGTTGGAAGAAGATCACATGGGAATGAGTGAGCAAGAACAAAGAAGAAGCTACGAGTTAAAGGAGAGGCACATAAGGAATAAAAACTCAAGCTTGAGGTCTACGTGGAAAGGAGCTTGCATGGAGAAAACACAAAGAAAAGCTATGGGTTCTAGCTAAGAAGCAACATGATTTTGGAGGCTCAAGTTAATGGTTTACAGAGAAGGAGGAACAAACTCATCAAGAGAACACACACTCAAGTAGAAACAAAGGAAAAGCCACAATTTAGGTGGGAGAAAAGTAGCTATAATATGCAAAAGCTTTCGTGGAAGAGACATGGGTCCAGCAGCTCATACGTGGAAGTCACACACATACCACGAGTAAAGGAAGAAGAAGCTTGAAAGAAGGAAGAAACCTCTATTTTGGAGAGCAGAATGAACATATAATCATGTTGAGGCAGCATCTGGGTTGGAAGAGAATAGTTGTATGAAGCTTAGTAGTAAACAAAAGAGAAAGAGTAGAATAGAGCACGCATAAAAGGCATGGGCTAGAGAGACTCAAATACACAAGTTTAAGGGGTTTAGAGCATGAGAGAAGGACATGGATTCAAAGAAGAAGGAAGAGCTGAGTAAATGAAGAAACAAACAAGTAGGCACTAGTTTATGGAAGCTAGAGGATAAAACATGGGTTCAGAACATGAAAAAGGAATAAAAGAGCACGTGATGAAGAGGCTAAAGAATTAAGACATTTAGCATGAGTCCAACTGGCTATTTAAAGAGAAAATGGAATTGAGAAAACATGTCAACAACAAGAAGCTCCAAGACATGAGGAAAGATTAAAAAAAAAGCATGATGAGAAATAAAGTAAAGCTAACGTGGAACTCTTGTAAGGCAACAAGCTTATAAGGAGTAATCTAAATAACATTTGACGTGGATTTGCATGAGTCTGAATTGGAAAGTAGCATATATGAAGAATAAACTAAAGCATGTGAATCATTAAAGGGAAGAACACATGAGGGACTCTAGGAAATGAGCAAAGCACATGAAATGATTTAATAAAGCATGTGATAAGGCTAGAGGCTAGAGGCTAGAGGTAGAACCATGAACCTATTAAATACACATCATTCACGTTAAACACACCACACTCCATTCATCCTTCGTCCACTACACAATGCCGTAGCCTCTCATCCATTCTCCTCCATCAACCTCCATCTCTAATGAAGCGTTAATTCTCTTGAGACTAGCTTGGAAGAAAGCTCTTTGAAAAGCTTGAATCCATGGATTATAAACAGAATTTTGGCTAAGATTTTCCTAATTTCCTACACTTTTTCTTTTTCTTGTACATGCTTGGTTGAGATGTATTTGATTGAAAATTTGTGTAGTTATAATTAGTGGCTGGTTAGACACTAATTAGGATACTTTTTGTTGATTAATTGATTAAATCAAGTACTAATTTTTTCATTATCTTTTAATTTCCCATGTATGCAGTCAAGGTGTTTGATGAAATGCATGAATGAAATTGAGTGCTTAATTGTCTGATTTGAGAATTCCTTGGAGTTTAATTGGTTAATTAAACATTTTAGGGTGATAATTCAAAGGCTAATTGATCGTTTAATCAATCAAATTCAAGTGTTCATTATTCCTAAAGGCAAGAATTAAGGATGTAATTTGGGATTGAGGTTTTAATTCAATATTATCTTGTTAATTTCTTGAATCTTGAATGGTAATTCAAGATCATTTGCCATAAACACAATTAGAGACTCTTAGACCAAAATTAATCACAATTGAATTAGGATAAGGATAGTGGATATCAAGAGACAAATCTAAAGTTAGTCACAAGTCTATCATTCATTCATTAGTTCATGCATTTAGGTAGAAGTAGTTAGGAGTTTTAATAGGATTTCATGTTAATTAGTTTAAGTCAGTCAAACCCCCTTTAGTTAGGTAATTTTTAGAGTCCTTTAACACTTAGAAAACCCAATTAAACAATGAATTCCATTTCCAATAGAGATGACCTAGGTTGTGCCACTAACTATATATTTTCTCAACCTACTTTTATTTTGGGGGTTGCGCAACACGACCGTCACTTAGCCAAAATTCCTTTTTTATCTCCATGGATTCAAGCTTCTCTAAGGTAATTTTCTAAGCTAATCACAAGATAGAGATTTAATGCTTCATTTGAGGTGGAAGGATGGAAGAAAATGGAATGGAATGAAGAGATGTAGCTACAGCATAGATGGAGTGTGTGATGGTCTTTTTTTCAATGAATGGAATGACCTCTGGATCTTCTTTTTAGCTACTACACCCAGCCTCCTTTCATGTGCTCCTCTTTTTCTTTCTTTAATGATTCACATGCTTTCCTCTCTTTTCTTATGCTTCCCACGTCAATTTTCCACTCATTATGCTCAAACTTCCCACGTGAAAGTGTGCTTGTGAATTTCTTTAGTTATCACGTGATATCCTCTCTAAACTCCACCTCATGCTTCCTCATATGCTCTTTCCTCCCATTCCATGTCAAACCCATGCATGTGCATTTCTTTTAATTGCCACGTGAATTCCTTTTTACTACCTCACATCATAATTTGCATGTGTTCTTAATGTATGCTCCATCCATGAGCTTCAGCGCTTCTCCCCATGCTTCTACTTATATGCACATAAAACTCAAGCTTCTCATGTGCTTCATTAATTCTTTTTCATATGTAGCTAAAACTTCAATTTTACTTCAATCACATGTTCTATCCATCCCTTCACCATGAATGAATCACGTGTTCTTCTCCACGTGCTTCATTTGTTATATGTCATCATGCCTAAGTGAATGCTACATGGAGCTACTCTCCAAGTCAAAGCTAGAACTAGTGAACCCATGCTTGCTTTTCCTCCTTTTTGTGCTTCTTCTTCATTCTCAAACTTATGGTTTCTTCCACTAATGTTGTTTCTGCTACTGCCCATGGTTTTGTTCAGTTTGAAAGTCTTCCATTCCATCCTCTCAACTCAAGACCTCTTCCATCTGCTTTTTCTTTATTTTCTTTCAACAATCACGTGCTCTCCATACCTTTAAACCCGTGCTGAAGTTGTTGCATGGTTTGGTGTTCTTCATTTTTCCTTTAGGTTGAACTTCCTCTCCACGTCTTGAAATAGTACCATACTTCTATTATTCCTTTATCATGTTAGCTCCATAACTTCCTCTTCAAATTCAAATGTAGCTTCCTCTCTTCCTTAGCTCATTTGCATGAAGAGTGAAGTTGCTCTCTTCTTGTACCATGTTAGTGAGCTAAAGTTGTATAAGATAAGCTTGAACTCGAGCCCTGTATCTTTTCTTCACAAATGCTTCTCCTATGTCTTCTTCATTACTACTGCCCTCACATGTTGCCTCCTTCCTCAGAAAGAACAGAACTCGTGGCTTGCTCTCTTCATTCTTAGCTTATGTTCTATTCATGTAGCTTCTTCTTCAACTTAGCTCCTCCTTCTTCCTCTTAAGGCACATTCTACCCATACTCTTCCTCACGTAAATCATGTGTTATTCTCCTCTTTTTCCTTCATGTAGCTACTATTCACATGTTCTGCCTCATTCCCTTGCTGAATCCATGTGTTGTTATTTCATGTGTTCATGCATGTGTTGCTTCCTTTATCTCCAACTCGAGCCTCTCTTTCCTTCTACCCTTTCCCTACTTCTTCCTCCCACACACACATGTGAATTGCTGCATGAGTGTTGGTGAGACCCAAGAGAGGTAATGCTTATATGTATGCTAGCCCAATCCATGCATGAAATTGAGAAAGCCCAATTGGATCTACACACAAAGAATGGAAAAAATTAAGTAGGAACAATTTACAAAATTATTTAAAAAGAGATTTATGCATTAAAAATCTAAAATTTTGTAAATTATTTCTTAAAGTGCAAAGAATGGTTAACAAAATCAAATATATTCTAATTAAATCCATTAAACCTTATTTAATTATTAAAATGCTTAAATTAAGGAAAATAAAATATATAAGAATGGCCTTCATCAAATTACCTCCCACTTAAACCTCTGCACTCCGGGAAAAACAAAAATCAAAAGAAGGGCTAGTGCAACGACTAATGGAGAATGAAAATGAAAAAGAAATCATAAAAATCACACACTAAGGAATGATCAAAACTCTTCCACAATCTAAGATAACTTCACTTGCATCAAGAAATCAAATTCCATGGCAATTTCATTTGAAAAGAATGAGTCAAAAATGCATAGCCCTTCACATGGATTAGTGTTTACTCTCAAGTTTCTAGTGTTTAAGGGAATGTATTTCACTCAAACTTCACCTATCAAAGTTCACTACCATAGGCTTGTCTACTTTCTAAGTCTCCACCACCTATGCCAAATGTAATGAACAAATCAAGAGGACTTTATTCAGGGTTGTAATGGAGCTAGGGAAATGAAATGAATGGATATCCAAAAAAACAAGGAAAAATAAACAACAAATGGATACCTCAGAACCTCAAGAGCAATCAATGGAACTTATGATAGGAAAGAATGTGCATCTAGGCCTTATTTTCAACTAGTATAAGTGAATACAAGCTCAATTCAAAACACTTGTTTCTTTTGATTTTCAATTACTTTTCTTTCTTTTGAATTCATTTTTTCTTTTTCTTTTTGGCTTTTTTATCTCTTCTTTTCTTTGCATTTTTTTAGAACAAATTCCTCAAGTTTTACTATTAATGGGCTAAATTGATGTAAGACACACATTCGTCTATCTTGGTTGGATGGAATGCTTGTTGAAATCCATAAGGTATCTAAAAACAAGGTGGGATGCATTTTTTTTCTTTTTTAATGGCTATGGTTCAACAAGAAAACAAAACAAGGTCTAAAGTGGCTAAACAATGGATAAAGTGCATGTAGGGTTGGCTTTTTGGCTAACTAGCTACAAAAGAAAGGAATGCCTTATCACTTTCATGCATACAAATGCAAATGTGGTCTCAACAAAGAATTAAGACAAGTTTTAGAGTGAAAGCAAAGATAGGTGAATACACACTAGAAATGAATAGATACGACTCAAATTCTCACCAGTTAATGGCTATCAAATAATTAATTGAAATCAAATTTATTGCCACTTCACTTGAATTAAGACACAAGATCCATCACTTATCATGTCAAAATGAATTCAAGTTATGATCATCCCAACTTGCAACTTTCATAGAAAATTTTTAAAAAAAATTTTAAAAATTTTCAGTTTTTCAATTTTTTAACAAAATAAAGAGAAGATAGAAGATGAAATGCAAAGAGAAGATGAAATGGAATGGCTCTCCCCCCCACACTTAAATATTGCATTATCCTCAATGCCAGCACACAATCAAATTAAAAGATAAACAGCACAATATAAAGAGTAGAAAGGGAAAGTATATAACCAGATGAAGTTGAAAATGGAGATTTCAAGGGTAGCTTAGATTCCCATGTAGCTGGTTAGCAACTCATTACCTACAAAACAAATAGTAATGCAGAAAAGAAAAGAAAACTAAATCCTGAACTAAAAGAACTCTATTATAGACCAACTAATCATAAGTATCAAAAACCAAAATCAAAATAGCTTTATTCCGTTTCAATTCAACATATTTAAGTCTAACTACTTTAAAGTATCTTGACCAATCGAAAAGTGATGATTCATGGACTTCCTCAACCATCAGTAGTCTTGGAAAGTCATATTCAGCATATTCAAAAGCAGTAAAAGAAGGAAAATCAAATTTAGGACATTTAAAACTAAAGAAAGAAAAGTTGGAATCAATTTTATATACATCAAACATTAAATTCCCTAGATATCTATCATAACCAATAAAATCAATTAGACTCTCATCAGTAAGAGTCATTGCATCAATAGAAAGATTAAATTGCAACTTCTCATAGTCTTTTAAGTTCAAGGCATCTGAAAAGTTGCTTCTTCTCAGCTGGGAGAGTCTATGGCTTGTTGGGAACTACTTTACCAACTTCAAGGATATGTTCAAGACTCTCAGTAAAAGAAACAATATCTTCCCTGACCAAAGAGACATCAGTAGGCTCATAAGATTCTAAATAATGATCAACAGCAAAATCCAGTCTCTTACTAATGTCAACAATAGCACAAGAATCAATAGAATTTTCAATATCAGCACTATCTCTATATATGCTCTCATCAATACTAGTATGATCAGTAGAATTAGTCTTATCAATAGTTTCAGTGCAAAAAAAGGAATCTATGGATTCAACAGACTTATTAGACTTCAGGAACTCATCAATTTCAACATATACAGGACACATATGCATATCATCACATAAGCATTTCAAAGTAAAGTCTGATTCATCAACAACAAGTTGTTCAACAATTGTATCATCTATATCATCATTGCATGCTACATTCACTGTTTCATCAGTCATATCATCACGTGCTAGTGAGGAATCATGATGATCAGAATATGTGAGGAACTCACTAGTCTTAATGAAAGCATAAATCAAGGAGCATCTATCACATATAGTGGATCTAGCACACACAATCAAGAGATGCATCATCAATGAGCTTATCAACCAATCCCACACTAGGAATAGAATGATCATCACATTCTAAATTACCCCCACACTTATCTACTATCCTAGACTCAATAGAATCATCATTAATAGGTTTAGAAATGAAATCATCACTGTGGTCACAGCTTAATGTAGAAATATCAAGTGCATCAGTGCATAAGGACTCATGAACATCACAAAAGTATCAGTTTTGCTCAATGCATTACCACAATCAATCAAATAAGGAGATTCAACAATAATTTCCTCATCTACATCATCATCAAGTAATTAAGGATCAACAACATCATGTGCATTAGTAATCATAGTGCTATCATGCAAACTAGAGTCAGTTCTAACAAAATACAAAGTATTAAAAGATGGAAGGATATTACCCAGTGAATAGGATTCTTCTTCCTCTAAACATTCTCTTCTAAATTGTTCCTCATTCAATTCAGTAGCACTTAAAGTTGGTTGATTCATTTGAACTCTTGAATCCTTCATGAGGTTGTCAATCATCTATTGATTTTGAAGATGCAACCATTCATTTTCCTATTGGAGTTGAAGATTATAAGCTTCTAGTTGTTGCATCATTCTCTCTTCCTAACTTGGTTCCCAATTAGGCTCTTGTTAAATATACTCCTTATGGTATTTGTAAGGATGATATTCTGGCTCTTGCATATGGAAGTTGTGGTATGGCTCATAATGATGGTGGTAATTGAGGTGAACTTTATATGGATGGTAGTATGGTTGGTAGCATGATGGTTGAACTTGTTGATATTGTTGTGCTTGTCTTTGTCACTCAAGAAGGCCATTAAGCATTGATATAACTTCATCCATCTTTCATACAATCCTATCATTTGCACAAAAATCATAGACACCTTGATTATACACATAATATGGATCCATTTAATATAAAGAAAATGAGAAGTACAATTAATTTAAGCATAAGAGAAATCACTAACATACTATAACTAAAATTAACTTTAAATCAAGAAAATTAAATTCGAATGAAGCTAAAAACTAGGGAGAATTATAATAAAGAACCAAAAAGTGAAGAAATTTATTCTAAAGTACTTATTACTACTTGTTTTAGGATGATTACCATTGAGTTTAGCCACAATCAGTTGAACCTAGTGGTAAAGGTCCTTAAGAATAAATTTCCTCACTTCTTGGTCCTTAAACGTAATGTTCCCTAAAAATTGTCTAACAATAAAAAACACTCAAACAAAAGGTTAATCACACAAAATAAACTCACAAAAAATAAAGAAATTAAATCCAGAAAAATTGAAAAATTCCTAAAAAAAGCGAAATAATACTAAAAAATTAAAAGAGTACCTTAAATGTTAGAATTTGGCAAAAAATGGTGTACCTAATAGCTATTTGTTTTGCTCAAAACAACCAAAAACCTTGGAAAACAAAGTTTGAGAATTTTCTGGATACATTAAACAAAAATTCCAGCAAGTAAGATAGTTGTCACATAACACAGAAATGTCCAAAATCCAAGCTTAAAACAAAGCAAAAATAAAACTAAAACAGAGCTAAAATAGAGTAAAAACACTTAGAAATCCTTTTCAAACAATTGAGAATCCAATTACCTGGCAACGGTGCCAAATTTTGATGGGTTGTGTCACGCAACCTCTAAATAAACTAGGTTGAAAAATATATAGCTAATGGTGCAACCTAGATCGTCTCCCTAAGAAATGGAATTCAATGTTCAATTGAGTTTTCTAAGTGTAAAAGAACTCTACAAATTACCTAATTAAAAAGGGGATTTTGTCTAAATTTAACTAACTAAAATGAAATTGAAATAAAGTTCCTAATTTCTACCTAATTACATGAATTATAGGGTGAATGATAGATAGATGACTAGCTTTGGATTTGTCCCTTGGTATCCACTATCCTTATCCTAATTCAATTATCATTAGTTCTAGTTTAAAAGTCCTTAATTCTATTTATAATAATGTATCTTGAGTTACCACATAAGAATCAAGAGATTAACAATCTAATGTTAAATTGAAACCTTAATCCCTTACTAAATCATTAATTCTTACCTTTAGGATCAATAAACACTAAATTTGATTGATTATTGGATCAATTAGCCTTTAAATTATTACCTTAAGATGTTTAATTAACTAATTAAATTCCAAGGAATCCTCAAATTAGATAATTAAGCACTCAATTTCATTTATGCATTTTATCAAACACCTTGACTGCATACATGAAAAATTAGAAGAAAATGAAAAATTTAGCACTTGATTTAATCAATTAATCACTCAAAAAATACCCTAATTAGTGTCTAACCAGCCACTAATTTCAAATAACAAAAATTCCCAATCCAATACAACCTTAACCAAGATAATACAAGAAAGGGGAAAATGCTAGAAAAAGAGAAAATCGTAGCCAAAATTCCTTTGTTATCTCTATGGATTCAAGCTTCTCCATGGTCCTTTTCCAAGCTAATCACAAGATGGAGAATTAATGTTTCATTTGAGGTGGAAGGATGGAAGAAAATGGAATGGAATGAAGAGACGTAGTTACGACGTGGATGTAGTGTGTGATAATCTTTTTTTCGATGAATGGAATGGTCTCTGGATCCTCTTTTTAGCTACAACCCCCCAACCTCCTCTCATGTGCTCTTCTTCTTTTTTCAATGATTCACATGCTTTCCTCTCTTTCCTTGTGCTTCCCATATCAATTTTCCTCTCACTCTGCTAAAACTTCCCACGTGAAAGTTTGCATGTGAATTTCTTTAGTTATCACGTGATATCCTCTCTAAACTCCAACTTATGCTTCCTCATGTGCTCTTTCCTCCTATTCCACATCAAACCCATGCATGTGCATTTCTTTTAATTGCCATGTGAATTCCTTTCTGCTACCTTACATCATGCTCTGCATGTGTTCTTAATGCATGCTCCATCCATATGCTTCAACATTTCTCCCCATGCTTCTGCTCATATGCACATAAAACTCAATCTTCTGACGTGCTTCATTAATTCTTTTTCATGTGCAACCAGAGCTTTAGTTTTATTTCAATCATGTGTTCTATCCAGCCCTTTTCCACGAATGAATCATGTGTTCCTCTCCACATGCTTCATTTGTTATGTGCCATCATGCCTAAGTGAATGCTACCTGGAGCTACACTCCACGTCAAAGCCATAACAGCTGAAACCATGCTTGCTTCTCCTCTGTTTTATGCTTCTTCTTCATTCTCAAAACCCGTGGTTTCTTCCACTAATGTTGTTTTTGCTGCTGCTCGTGGTTCTACTCATGTTGAAAGTCTTCCATTCCATCCTCTCCACTCGAGACCTCTTCCATCTACTTCTTCTTTATTTTCTTTTAACAATCACGTGCTATCTATACCTTTAAACCTATGCTGATCCCTTACTGAAGCTGTTGTATGGTTTGGTGTTCTTCATTTTTACTTCAGCCTGAACTTCCTCTCCACGTCTTCAAATAGTACCATGCTTCTATTATTCCTTTCTCACGTTAGCTCCACAGCTTCCTCTTCGAATCCAGATGTAGCTTCCTCTCTTCCTTAGCTCGTTTATATGAAGAGCGAAGTTGCTCTCCTCTTGAACCATGTTAGCAAGTTGAAGCTACATAAGATAAGCTTCATAGATGCTTCTCCCATGTCTTCTTCATTACTACAGCCCTTACATGTTGCTTCCTTCCTTAAAAAGAATAGAACCTATGGCTTGCTCTCTTCATTCTTAGCTTGTGTTTTGCTTGTATAGCTTCTTCTTCAACTCAGCTCCTTCTTCTTCTTCTCAAAGCACATTCTGCCCATACTCTTCCTCATGTAAATCACGTGTTATTCTCCTCTCTTTCCTTCATGCAGCTATTGTTCACATGTTTTGCCTCATTCCCTTTTGAATCCATATGTTGTTCTTTCATGTGTTCATGCATGTGTTGCTTCCTTAGTCTCCAACTTGAGCCTCTCTTTCCATATACCTTGTCCCTGTTTCTTCCTCCCACACACACATGTGAGTTGCTACATGAGTGTTGGTGAGACCCTAAAGAGGCAATGCTTATGTGTATGCTAGCCCAATCCATGCATGAAATTGAGAAAGCCCAATTGGATTTACATATAAAGAATGGAAACAATTAAGTAGGAACAATTTACAAAATTATTTAAAAAGAGACTTAAGCATTAAAAATCTAAAATTTTCTAAATTATTTCTTAAAGTGCAAAGAATGGTTAATAAAATCAAATATATTCTAATTAAATCCATTAAACCTTATTTAATTATTCAAATGCCTAAATTATAGAAAATAAAATATATAAGAATGGCCTTCATCAACAGGACACCGAATGAAAAATTTATCTGTTATGCAATGCAAATTTATTCATTATTTTTAATGCCATTTTTTTGTTTCCTTGTGAGATGCATAGCATAAGGCATGGAAATAGCATGAGGCAAGCTAGAAATTTATTGTGTTACATTTATTGGTATCAAAGCAAAGGTTCAGGCTCTTGATGTGGGTTGTAGCTTATGTTTATGAGTTGCCTAGATGTATATGAGCTTGTTGTGGATAAATTGAATGTATGATGGTTGTGAAAGTGTTCCCTTAGATGTTAAAGTTTGTTATAATGTTTCAGAGCCATGGTGAACACTAAGAGAGGTTGGCCCTCTAGAGAGGCTCATGCAGATGATAGAGTCAAGCCTCGCGATCCAGTAGCTAGAGCCTTACAGGCTATTATGGTTCGCCTAGATTAATAGCAGGCCATGATTACATAGTTACAAGAATGACTTGCTAAGAGAGATAGTCAGGGCCCTACACCTCCTCCTTCATAGCCACCACAGCATTCAGATTGTCTCAAGCATTCAGAGGTGACTCATCCAGATCCATAGCCACACATATAGATGGTTGCCCCTATTCCACCAACTCAGACACCTTTAGCCTAGGAGCAGCCCTCTACCAGATAGATTATCACCCAGTTCAGAAAAATTTGAGCCTCCCACCTTTAATGGTGATAAGAACATAGAGAAAATCGAGGCCTAGATTATGCAGTTAGAGAAGATTTTTCGAGTGGAGTGCACGTCTGAGCAGAAAGCCACTATGGCTATTTTTCAAATAAGGAGAGAAGCAAATTATTGGTGGAGGGGCACTGAGCCTATCTTGAAGGCGAGGAACCTTCTGATTTCATGGGAGGCATTTCTACAAGCTTTTTATGAGAGGTACTTCCCCAACTTAGTCAAAGATGAGAAGGAGTCAGAGTTTGTACTCCTGAGATAGACAAAGGAGATGTCCATGGACCAGTATGTAGCCAAATTTGTAGAGCTCTCTAAATATTCTTCCTATTTATAGAGGTATAACGATGAGTGTTAGAGAGCAGACAAGGTAGAGAAAGGTTTACTTCCAAAGATCAGAGATAGGGTAGTTCCACAGAGACTTAGGAACTTTAATACCTTAGTTGAGATATGCAGAGTGACAGAAACAAACCTTAAAACTATGCAACCTACCTCCAATGCCAGACCACCCCTCCCTAAGCCCAAGAGACCTAGAGAGGAAACTTAGGTGACAGCTACGAGTAAGAGAGGTGGAAGGAGCCAATGGAACAGATGAGGCAAGAGAAAGAGAACTCAATCCAGCAAGGATAGTTTTGCACCTACAGTATGTCCCCAGTGTGGCAAGAACCATGGAACTAGACCATGTTATATAGGGCAAAATGTGTGTTATAAATGTGGTAGGCCAGGGCACATAGCCAAGGACTGCACACAAGCTCTTCAGCAGTTCATACAGCAGAGGGAGATGGCTCCTACTCCTAAACCTCAAACCTAGGGTAGAGTCTAGCCAGTCCCCTAGTCTGATCTAAGGTACTATTAGAATAAATGATTTTTCTGTGACTATATTATTTGATTCAGGTGCTAGCTATTCTTTCATATCATATGACTATGCTAGGAGGTTGGGTCTAAGTATGCATACATTACCCTATAATTTGCATATATCTACCCCCACAAGAAACAGAGCCAAAACCTCTCATACTTGCTTAAGGTGTATAGTCTAATTTAATTATTGTCATACCACACTTGATTTGATTGCTCTTTGTTGATTTTGATTTAATCATTGGCATGAATTGGATGTTTGCTAATAATGTTACACTAGATTACAGCCACATATGTATTACTTCACCTAAGTGTGAGACCATACCTAGTATGAGGACTGAGTTATCTATTCTGACTACCTCTCGGGTTGAAAGGTCTCTAGGGCATGGTTGTCAGGGATATTTAGTTTTCTTTTTAGTTCAGGCTAAGGTAGAAGAGGGTATAGAGAAAATCCTAATAGTGAGAGAGTTCCCAGAGGTATTTTCTAAAGAGATTAGCAGACTACCCTAGAGAGAGAGAAGTCAAGTTTCCTATAGACATTGTACCTAAGGCAAGTCCAGTGTCTAAGGCCCCTTATAGGATGGCTCCTATCGAGCTAGGTGAGCTTAAAAAATAGATGGAAAAGCTTTTAGAGAAGGGTTTTATTAGACCCTGTGTCTCACCATGGGGAGCTCCAGTCTTATTCATAAAAAAGAAAGATAAGAGCCTTAGACTGTGTATAGACTATAGGGAACTCTATAAGATAACTATTAAGAATAAGTAACCTCTCCATCATATAGACAACCTCCTAGATTAGTTAGTAAGAGCATCTGTATTTTCTAAGATAAACCTCAGGTCGGGATATCACCAGCTTAGAATAAAGGCTGAGGATATTCCTAAGACAGTATTTTGAACTAGATACGGGCATTATGAATTTTTAGTTATGCCCTTCAGGTAGATGAATGCACCTGCAATGTTCATGGATTACATGAACAGAGTATTCAAGCCATACTTATACAAATTTGTAGTTGTCTTCATAGATGACATTTTCATCTATTCCAAAAGTAGAGAAGAACATGAACAGCATCTGAGATTAGCCTTGGAAACCTTGAGAAAGAAATAGTTATATGTTAAACTTAGTAAACATGACAAAGATAAGAAGCTTCCTAGGTTTAGCAGATTATTATAGGAGGTTCATTCAAGGCTTTTCTCAGATAGCGATGCCACTGACTAGGCCAACTAGAAAGACTGTCCCATTTGTGTGGGATGAGAAGTGTAACACCATAAGTCTAACTCATCTCATGCCTTTGAATAGTATAATTATCATGAAACATACACATAATTCTAATAGAGGAAGCATGAAAATTTATATTTTTATTTGCAAGTCATCATATCCAAAAACCCATTCGATGTCACGTGGACCGGGTAAACTCATACTATGCCCTCTCATATTTAATTTCATTATTACAACTCATTTGTATCACAAAAACCCACCTACAACTCTTGGAAATCGAAAGGAGCTATGGGAAATGGGTATTCATTCTCGGACAGCACTGGCCTTAATTCTGGGCAAGCTTCGGAAAATCATAAATAAATCTAGAAAAATTTAAATCATGCAATCTTGGTTATTTTGGAAACCTTAGGATGTCTAATTCACACTAAAAATATGCCAGGTCAGAAAATTCATCACAGAGGACGTTTGACATCTAAAAAGGTCCAGAGGTCGCTGCTGCCTGGGCTGCTGTTTCAGATTACTGATACAAATTTCTAAAATTCATAACTAATTATATAAAAATATAAATCACACAAATTTGGTCATTATGGAAAGATAAAAATCTTAAATTTATACTAAAAATAATTCCAGAATGAAACAAATACGTTTAGTCAGCTGGACCCTATGGAATAATAACCAGACTCATGGGGCGCTACTGATGCTGACAGTTAACTTCAAACATGTATAACTCACTGCTCAGACCTCCAAATGAGGTGATCTCTGTGGAAACAGAAAGCTTATTACCTCTAGTTTATGCATGTAAAATTTCATAAGCATTGGAGACCATTTGACCATCGGGTGACACAGAATTCAAAACTGCCAGTATGAACAGTACCCATACCAGAATCCATGAAAAATCCCAACTTTGAAAATTCATCAAATATTCTATAGGTCTCCTAAAATTATGATCTTTAGCTTCCCAAAAAGATCTTAATGAGACCTAATTTCATGCCAAGTTTCAGGGCAAGACTAACTCATTTGGCCAAAAAATGGCATAGGGTTCCATTATGGTCAATTTTGGCTCCATATTGGGTACCAAAATTGCCAAATGGATTCCCCTTGGTATTGGCACCTTTTGGGCAAGTTTAAAAGAATATTTTAGACTTGTGTGAGCTATCCAAATAGTCCCAAATCTCATGCATCTCATTTTGGCCATTCATCCACATTTATACACATTTGCATCAAACTTCCAATTTGCATAACTTGGCATTACATACCCAAATTTATTTCTAAAGTTCATACATCATATCCATACATGTATAAATCACATAATATCATATTTACATGTTTCTCAAGGGTCATGTGCCATTTACAATAATCATATACATCATTATGGCTCAAAAAGGGTAAAAGCTAGACATATGAATGTCAATATCTCTTCTTCAATGTTATTGGCTCCCATTAGCATATCCACTTGGTTCACCTAGCATGTTAGATCATTGGAGAGGAGGGGATGAGATTCAAAGAATCCCAATAGCTCATCTCCCATTCCATCACACATAATATGTGCAAGCAAGTTTCATATATACATGCATGGAGAAAGTAGAAATCATAGGCATTTTAAAGCAACTTTGGCATGTGAATCAATCATGCAAGACATTCAAGAGCTCACTAAGTGTTTGGATTGGCCTCACACTTCTCCTCATGGATTTTGGACTTGCCTCACCTATTCTTTAAGCACTTTAGACTCAACCATACTCTTGGGAGCCCACTTTGTGTTTGGGAGACTCTTTACTTTGTCTCAACCAAGCTCAAGGGTTCTTGGCTCATCCTCACCAAAGGGAAGAGTTCTTGGCCTTTCCACACTTAAGCAAACTCACACAAACATCATGTAATCATTTGAAAACATAACATAGCATCAAGCATCATGGCATATAAAGGCATGCTAGCATACTTTTCTTAGCTTGAAAATACACATACACACATTCTAAAACAAGCTAAACACACATCCATGCATGAGAGAAGGTGGAGAGAGCTACCTTGCATAATTTCACACACTTTTTCCTTAGCTTTCAAGCCTCCTCTTTTAGTCACACACCCACAAGTTGGTGGAAATAGTGTCTCTTGGCCTAGACACAAATTATGGGAGCCAATTAAGTTCATGAAACAATGTCTAGGGCTATGCAACTTGCTTAAACCCTAGATTACTCTATAACCTCCATTATGGTCCATATTGGCACCTAATGAAGCAACACCCCTCAAATGATTTCTAGGCGTCATTCTTTATTCTCAAATATGATTCTTGACTCCTTTTAAACCTCTTGGAGTCATCATATCATTAAAACAAAGGCCTAACATCATGTTACTTCCTTAGGTCACAATATGGAACGTAAAGCACCAACTCATTCTCTAAGCTTCCTAAATTTTTTCCAAGGTTTCCCCCCACATTCATTCATCATATGTGACTCAAAAATGGGCTTGAAACAATTTAAAACTTTCCCTAACTATGCCATCCCTACTTGGCCGAAACTTAGAGCATAAATGGGATTTCATGGCTTCTTGATTTTTCCTTGATGGGAGAATCATTTAGGGAGGTTGTTAAGAGTTGTAAGAGGTCAAGGAAACACTTAAATAGCCAAGAGAACTCATAGATTAAATCAGTTTTTACCATCCCCTTAAATGCTCTACACTTTTCTAACTTTTAGGTTCATGACTTTCCATGGGGTTTTGTTCATTTTCATGGAGGAAGAGGCATATGGGGGGCCTCTTAGGGATCTTAGGAACTCAAGCAAACACTCATCTAAGCTAGGGAATTTATGGATCAAAACAGATTTCACAATGTCTCCATGAATCCCTCACTTTTCTATCTTGTGTTTTCATGCTTCTTTCTTTGATTTCTTTGCACCTACTTACTTCTCACACTCCAAAATCTATGAATCTCCCTTGCTAGGACCAGAATTCATCTCCCTTTGATTGGGCTCTATATGGGATGAAATTATCACAAGGAGGAGAAGGGAAGAAGAAGCATGGAAGACAACAAGTTACCTTGATTTCCTAGCTTTTCTCAAGTGCTCTCTTCCTTGCTTCAACTCTCTTCTTGAATTTTGAAATTTACCGCTCTGTTCTGGGCTCAAAACAGAACCAAACACCTCACTAAATCCATAGGAAGAGAGGAGGAAAGGAGGGGAAGAAGTTTTCTAAAGGGAAGAGCAAAAGTTTCCATGAATTCATACCTTTCTCTTAGCTTTTCTTCTTCCCTTGAGCTTGCTCTTATGCGCCACTCTCTCTCTCTCTATTTTCTGGGTAGAAGCAGAGCATTTTATTCAGAGGAGCTGCTGGAACGTGGATAAGAAGGAGCTAAAAGTCACTTTATGCAACTTTTTACTTTTGCATTTTAGTCCCTTTTCTTGGCATTTCATTTTGGACTCATATCAACTCCTTTTTGAAATCCATATTTTCCATCATATTCCTTAGGCTCTTATTCATAAGAATTGCCTTTGGAATCACTTAAAAAGGATCTGAAACCATTCCGAATTATTCGGTCAAAGTTTTGGTCAACCTTTGCCGAAATCGCTCATCGGAGGGGTTTCAACTGTTCTAGGGGTTCCCATGGTTTTTAGGGCCTCTGAGAACCCCAAAAGGCTCAAATTTTCTATTTAAAAAGCTCTCCTGTGAGTTTTCAAAAATTTTCAAAAATTAAAAAAATACCCCTACTTTCTTCGGCAAATTTTCTGAGCTCTTTTGGCTCTGGTTTTTGGGCATCTCAAACCTCAAATCCTCATTTTCTAATATTTAAAATTTTATCATAATTTTAGTTGGCCCCAATTCCTTCTATTTTGAGGACTTCCTTTTATATTTGACCCATTTCTGACGTTTACGGAGAAACCGAACATTGCGTTTCTCACGTTTACAGAGGGACTGAATGTTACAAGAAGTATAAGAAGCGTTTTCAGGAGTTGAAGCACAAGTTAACCACGACCCCAGTTTTAATACTCCCTGACCCTATAAAGACTTTTGTAGTCTATAGTGATGCCTCTAAGAAAGGGTTAGGATGTGTGCTTATGCAGAAAGGCAAAGTGGTAGCTTATACTCTTAGACAATTAAAACTTCATAAAAAAAATTACCCCACACACCACTTAGAGCTAGCTGTAATGGTATTTGCTTTGAAAATATGGAGACATTACTTATATGGGGCAGCCATAGAAATTTACAGTGACCACAAAAGTCTTAATTTGAACAAAAAGAATTGAATATGAGATAGCGGAGATGGTTAGAATTTTTGAAAAATTATGATTTCACATTAAAATACCATCCTAGTAAAGCTAATGTGGTAGCTGATGCCCTAAGTAGAAAATTCATACACATGGCTTGTATGATAATTAGAGAGCAAGAATTGATTAAGAGATTCAAAGATATGAGTCTCTCATGTGAGGTGCATTCAGGAAAGCTATTAATGAATGAAACCTGAATAGAAAATGACATAAGGGATCAAATAAGAAAGGCTCAGTAGACAAATGACCATGTAAGTAAGATTAGATCTTAGATAGCCCAGGGTAGCATTCAAGAGTTCAATCTTTCTGAGGATGATATAGTAAGATATAGGTATAGACTATATATGCCTAGAAATATAAAAATCAGAGAGAGAATATTAGATGAGGCATATAAGAGCAAGTACAACATTAATCCAGCTAATAATAAGATGTACCATGATTTAAAGAAAATGTTCTAGCGGCTTGGAATGAAAGAAAACATAGCAGAGTATGTTCCCCGATGTTTAGTATATCAGAGAGTTAAGATGGAGCATAAGAAACTAGCTGGGCTACTGTAGCCCCTAGATATTCCGGAATGAAAATAGTATAGTATAGCAATGGATTTTGTCATAGGTTTACCTAAGACATCATCAGGGCATGATGTAATATGGGTAGTGGTAGATAGATTAACAAAGTTAGCGCACTTCTTAGCAATGAAAGCCACTTAGACCCTAGATAAGTTAGCCTAATTGTACATCTGAGGGATAGTTAAATTACATGGTATACTTAAGAGCATAGTATCAGATAGAGATCTCAGGTTCACTTCGAATTTATGGAGATCATTACAGGATGCTCTAGGTACCAGGCTTAGATTTAGCATAGCCTATCACCTACAGACAGATGGACAAATGGAGAGAACCATCCAAACCCTAGAAGACATGTTGAGGGCATGTGTCTTAGAGATGAAAAAAAACTGGGATATATACTTGCTTTTAGCAGAGTTTGCCTATAATAACAGCTATCATGCAAGCATATAGATGGCACTGTATAAGGCATTGTATAAGAGGAAGTGTAGGTCTCCGATGTATTAGTTTGAGTTAGGAGAGCGGAGCCTGATAGGCCCAGAACTAGTGGACCAAACTTCTAGACAAATTGAAATCATAAGAAAGAAACTCCTGACGGCTCATAGTAGATAGAAAAGTTATACAGATAGATGTAGACAACCATTAGAGTTTGAGGTTGAAGACCATGTCTTCATTAGAGTGTCTCTAGTCACAGGGATAGGTTGGTCCATAAAGTGTAAAAAGCTCAATCCAAAGTACATAGGTCCATTCTAGATTCTTGATAAAGTAGGACCTGTAGCTTACAGATTTGCCCTTCCCCTAAACCTGAGCTAAGTATATAATGTATTCCATGTCTCACAGCTTAAAAAGTACTAGCCTGACCCCTCACATATCATAAAGTACGAGAATGTGCAGTTACAGGAGGTCTATCATATATTATATTACCAGATCAGATTATGGACGCTAGATTCAAACAGTTACAGAATAAGACAATACCGCTGGTGAAAGTGGTTTAGAAGGGGTTATCTCTAAAAAAAGTTACTGGGAGCTAGAGGAAAGGATGAGAAAGAAGTATCCAGAGCTCTTTTTATAAGGTATGTTATTTCAATTTTGAGGATGAAATTTTTTAAAGGGGGAGAATTGTAATGTACGATTTTCATCAAATGACAGAAACGAATGTGTTTTCAAAGCAAATCCCTCAAAATGAATTAGTTAAGGTCCTAAAAAATTTAAGCAGCATTCTAGTCTCCTAAAAATGAAAATCCCAAGCTCAGATGGAAAGAAAAATAGAGCTAAAATAAAGAAACGAAATTGAACGAAAGGTTGATGAAACATAATGGCATTTTTGTAATTTTTGGCAAATTTTAGAATTCATACAAGAGGGTTTTCTAAATGAAATGTTTCAGTTCTTCTAGGTTCTTAGAGGCCTTGAAAACCATAAGAAGCCCTGGGACAATTAAAACTCCTCCAGTAGATGTTTTCTTATGTCAATTGACCCGAACTTTGATAGATTCGTTCAGGAAGGTTTTAGCTCTGATTTGAGTGATTCCAAAGGCATTTTATTAAATTGGGAATCTAAATTTCATAAAGAAAAAGATGATTCTTAAAAAAGAGCTAAAATGAACTAGAAATGAAAATGCCAAGACGAAAGGGCAAAATTGAAATTCTAAAAAAGTATTTGTTAAACCTACCTATATATAGGTCACACCCTACCTCCTCACTCATTTTGTAATATCTAATTCTTTGAAAATGAGAGAAAATGTGAGAAATGTAACATATGGTTTCTCCATAAATGGATGAAATTCATCAGATATAAAAGGAAGTCCCCTAGATAAAGTGATTTGAGGTCTTGAAAATTTTATGTAGCATTTTAGACTTCTAAAAATGAGAATCCCAAGCTCAGACAAAAAGAAAAATAGAGCTAGAATGAAGAAATAACTTTTTACAAAAAGGCAACAAAACGTAATGGCTTTTTTTTAATTTTGAGTAATTTTTAGAATTCTCATAGGAGGGCTTTTTAAATGGTAAGTTTGAGTTTTCTGGGTTTCTTAAAGGCCTGAAAACCATGAAAAGTCCCAGGACAGTTAAAGCCCCTTCGGTAGATGTTTTCTGATGGTAGTGAGCCCGAACTTTGACCGATTCGTTCAGTAAGGTTTTAGCTTCAAATTGAGTGATTTCAAAGGCATTTTATAAGATTGAAATTTGAGGCGCCCCATCTCCTCCTTCATTTAGACACAATTGTTTCTGCCTTAAATTAGAGGAAGAACCCTAAGGGTGAGGCGTACAAGAAGGAGAAGAAAAGGAGGAGAAAATAAGGAAAAGGTATGGATTTTCTTAGTCTTTTTCATGTTTTTTCTTTAGCATACCTCTTCTTCTCCATTTCCCCTTCTTTCCTGTGGTTTTATTGAAGATTTTGGATCTATTTTTAGGGAAGAACAAGGGGGAAATTTTGGATTTAAAGAGAGGAGGCCAAGGAAAGGAAGAAACAAGTAAGAAATCAAGGAAAAACAAAGTAAAATCTCCATCCCATGGTAGCTACCTCTTCCCCTTTTCTTCCTTGGTTCATCCAACATATAGAGGTCTAAGAAGGCATAGATTTTGTGCATAACCAAGGGTGAATCCTAGGGAATTAGGTGTGGAGAATAAGAATATGCAAAGAAAATTAACAAAGAACCATTAGTTTTCAAGATAGAAAAGTTAGGGTTTTAAGTGCTTCACCAAAAATTTGATTTGATGCAATTCTTCCTAGGCCTAAATGAGTGTTTGGATGAGCTCTTGCTATCTCTAGAAGGCTCCTCATATGCATCTCCCATCAAGAAAACAAAGCAAACTCACTTGGTGTCTCCTTAGTCCATAGCCACGACCTATAGGGGTTGGAGAACCAAGGGGTAGTTTTAATTTATTCCATGCTTATTTTTCAGTCATATATGATGGAAGAGGATGAGAGAAAGCCTTGGAAAAATTTTAGAAGCCATAGATAGTGAGATAGTATCATAGGTTCAATATTATGGCTTAAAGAAGTAACATCTAGCTAAACTCTTTGATTTGATTGTATGATGACTCCAAGAGGCCTGAAAGGAATTAAGAATCATAGATGAATGAATAAAATGGAGCAAAGATCATGTTTCCATAGGGTTGCTTCATTAAATGCATTATGGAACTATAAAAGAGCTATATGAACCACTTAGCTTTTCTAGTGAATGTGTAGCTTTAGTATTTAGTTCAAGAGCATAATTGGCTTCCATATGATGTGTCTAGGCCAAGAGAAATAAGCCTTACATCATTGTGAGTGTGTGGCCGAGGACGGGAGTATAATTCCAAGAGAAAAAGTGTGCTTATATGGCAAAGGTAGCTCTCTCTACTTTCTCTCATGCATGAATGTGTGCTTATCTTGTCTTTGAATGTGTGTACGTGTGTTTTAAGTCATGAAAAGTGTTCTAGCATATGCTTTTGTTCCATGGTACCATGATATTGTAATATGTTTGTAAATGATGCCTAGTATGTGTGTTTGTGTTTGCTTGAGTGTGGTGGAGCCAAGAACCCTTAGCTATGGTGAGGATGAGCCAAGAACCCTTAAAAATAGTTAAGACAAAGTAAAGAGACTCCCAAGAGTGAGGTTAAGTCAAAACCTTTTAGAGAAATTGGGTGAGGCAAGTCCAAAATCCATAAGAGAATGGGTGAGGCTAATCCACTTACTTGGCAAGCCTATGTATGCTTTATGTGACTTATTCAAATGCTAAGAATGCTTTTTAAATGATTACACATTCCATTATGCCTATGCATGCATTTTCAAGGCTTGTATTGCATTTTTTATGTGTGATTGAAAGGGAGATGAGCTATTGGGATTCTTTGAATCTCATTCCCTCCTCTCCAATATCTTAACATGCTAAGTGGAGCAAATGAATAAGGTAATTGAAGCCATCAAGTTAGGAGATGAGAGTTTGACATCAAAATGCCTAGTTTTGTCTCTTTTGTAGCCATATACATGGCATATGATGTAATCCTATGATAAAATTATTATGTAATCATTTGAACATGTGTAAATACTCATATATAGGATGTATGCATGAGAATTAATGCCATATGCATGATATAGCATGATTTGGGTATGAAATGGCAAGACTAGACATATGCATTCTTCTGTATATCATGGGGTGGATGAGTGAGTTTGACAAATCTAGGTTTTCGCACCTTTGAGACAAGTCTAGAATGTAATTTTGGTGCATTCCCACGTGCTTAAGTGGTTATAGTTTCCTTAGAGCTCAAAATGGACCATTTGACCCTTTGTAAGACTTAAAAATGACTATTTCACAACCCAATATCAAAATCTGACCAAATAAAGGAATTTGCCCATGAAATTTGGCATGCATATAGATCTTATCCAGATTTTTTTGAAAAGTTAAAGACTAGATTATTTGGGGCTCTGTAGAATTAATTATGATTTTCTAAAGTTGGCATTTTTTTGTTGAATTGATGCAGACACTATTTATTTGGTCAATAACTTGGGCTACGTTATTCGAGGGCCAAATGATGTCCAATGATCATTATATTTTACAAACATAAACTAGACATGATTAGATTCCTATGGCCACTGAGATCACCCCAATTGGACCTGCGACCAGAGAGATATGAACTTTTGAATTTGGAGGATAGTACCAGTAATAATAGTCAACCTCTGGTACTATTTCATCATTTTCTAGTGGCTATAAACCTTTATTGTGGCCTGTATTTATTTTTAGCAAAAAGTAGACATCTGTATCTTTTCAAAATGATATAGTGTGCTTATTTTGATTTTTTTAGAATTAGTTATGATTTTTTAAAGTTTAGGCACAGAATCTGGAAGTCCTACCTGAGGCTACACACTATAGTTTTGAGTATACCATGCGTTTGCATGAGTTTTAGGCCACTTCTTGAGCTTGTCATGAGCTGTAATATTTAAATGTGAGAATAAAATGGATGAGTCCATATGGCCCATAGAACACTAAATAAAAAAATTTACCTGTGATGTAATGTAATTTAATTGTATTTTTCTATGACTTTTTCTTGAGGAATTCATGTGCTTCATGGAAACAAACCTACATATGATATGAGATGAGTCATAAAATCATGATGTTACACATTTAGCCATATTTTTTTCTGCCCTAAACCAGAGGAGAGAGCTAGGGTTTGAGGCACAACAAGAGGAGAGGAAAGGAAGGAGAAAAATAAGGTAAAAGGTATGATTTTTCTTGAGTTTTCATGCTTTCTCCTTAGCAAACTCCTTCTCCTCCACCTTCCCTTCCTTCCCATCATTTTATTGAAGTTCTTGAATCAATTTTGAGGGCAGAATTGAGGTGGAAAATTCGGATTTGAAGAGAGAAGGACAAGCAAAGTGAGAAATAAGCAAGAAACTAAGGAAAAACAAGGTAAATCTTCATTCCATGGTAGCTATCTCTTGCTTCCTCCTTCTCTATGGTTCGTCCAACATAGGAAGTCCAAGAGGGCTTGGATTTTGGGTAGAACCAAGGGTGAACATTAGGGAATGGAGTGTGGGGAATAAGCATATGCAAAGAGAATTAACAAATAACCATGAAAAATCAAGATAGCAAAGTTAGGGTTTTAAGTGTCCCTTGTAAAATTTGATTTAATACAATAATTTCTAGGCCTAAATGAGTATTTGGATGAACTTCTAAGATCCCTAGAAGGCTTCTCATATGCATCTTCCATCAAGAAAACAAAACAAGCTCCATGGATGCCAAGAAGATGCATAGGCTTGGCCAAGAGGGTTCCATGTGCCTAGAGATAGTTTTAAATTTTTCTAAACCCATTTTTGAGTCATATATGATGAGTAAAGATGAAAGGAAACCTTGGGAAAAATTTAGAAGGCCTAGAGAATGAATTGGTGTCATGAGTTTCATAATATGACTTAAGGAAGCAACATGTAGTTAGGCTCTTTATTTCAATTGTGTGATGACTCCAAGAGGCTTAAAAGGAGGCAAGAATCATAAATGAAAGGGAAGAATAGAGCCTAGAACTCAATTGATGGATGTTGTTTGATTAAGTGTATTTAGGAACCATAAATGAACCATAGGACAAAGTTAGAGTTCCAAGTAGATGTATAGCCTTAGAAATGACTCCAAGAACTTAATTAGCTTCCATATATTGTGTTTAGGCCAAGAGAAATAAATCCCACACCTTGATGTGTGTGAGGCCAAGGAAGGGAGAGCATTTCCAAGAGAAAAAATTGTGGTTGCAACAAAGGTAGCTTACTTCTCTTTCTCTCATGCATGAATGTGTGCTTAACTTGTCTTTAAAGGTGTGTATATGTGTTTTAAGCCACGAAAAGTGCTCTAGCATATGCTTATGCTCCATGGTACTATGATGTTGTAATATGTTTTCAAATGATACCAAGTATGTTTGCTTGGGTTTGCTTGAGTGTGGTGAAGCCAAGAATCTTTAGCCATAGTAAGGATGAGTAAGGAATTCTTAAAATTGGTTAAAACAAAGTAAATAGTCTCCCAAGAGTGGGGTTGAGTCAAAACCTCTTAAAGAAAATGGGTGAGGCAAGTCTAAAATCTATAAGAGAATGAGTGAGGTTAATCCACTTACTTGGCAAGCCTATGCATGCTTTGTATGACTTGTTCAAGTGCCAAGAATACTTCTTGAATGATCATGCACTTCATGCTGCTCATGCATGCATTTTTAAGACTTGTATTACATTCTTTATGTGTGATTGAAAGGGAGATGAGCTATTGGGATTCTTTAGTCTCATTTCTTCCTCTCCAATGTCCTAACATGCCAGGTGGACCACATGAGCAAGGTAATGGAAGCCATCAAGTTGGAAGATGAAAGTATAACAGCAAAGTGCCTAGATTTTGCTTCTTTATGGCATATGAGTGGAAAATATTGTAATCCATTATTTTATATGTCCTTTGACCTTATGTACATATGTAATTTTGCAAATGTATTATGTACAAGTGAGATTTAATGTTATGTGTATGATATAGTGCATTTTGGACATTGAGGAGCAAGACTAAACTTGTATATTCTTGTGTATGGCTTGGGGTGAGAGAGTGAGTTTTCAATTTTTGGGTTTATAAACCTTTGAGACAAGTTTATAATGACATTTTGGTGCATTCCCACATGCTCAAGTGGTCATGGTTATCTTAGAACTCAAAATGCACCATTTGGACCCCTTATATGACATAAAATGAACCATTTTGCATCCTAATATCAAGATCTGACCAAATGAATAAATTTGCCCATGAAATTTGGCACACATATAGATCTTATTCATAGATTTTTAGGAAGGCAAATACCAGATTATTTGGAGCTCTATGAAATTAATTATGAATTTCCAAAGTTGGCATTTTTCTGCTAAACTGATGCAGACACTGTTTATATGATCAGAAACTTGGGCTATGTCATTCGAGGGTAATGATGTCCAATGCTTATGAAATTTTATAGAAATAAACTAGACATGATAACCTTTCCATGGCCACTAATATCACCCCAACTGTACCTCTGAATAGGGAGATATGGATTTTTGAAGTTGGAGAACAGTACTAGTAATGACAGTCGACCTCTGGTACTGTTCCATCAATTTCTAGTGGCTAGCAGCCGCTCTTGAGGTCTAGATATATTTTTAGCATAACTTAAATATTTGTAACTTTCTAGAATGGAAAAGAATACATGAGTTTAATTTTTCTAAAATTAGTTATGATTTTTCAAAGTTTATGATAGTAACCTAGAATTTCTGGTCGAGGCTGCACCTAGTGTTTTTATGTATTCCATCCACTTGCAAGAGTTCTAAGCCACTTCTTTAGATAGTTATGAATTTTATTTGTGTAATTAAATATGAGAATGAGATGGATGAGTCCATATGGTTCACAGGACACTGAATGAAAAATTTATCCGCTACGCAACGTAAATTTATTCATTTTTTTAATACCATTTTCTTGCTTCCATGTGAGATGCATGGCATAAGGCATGGAAATAGCATGAGACAAGCTAGAAATTTATGGTGTTACACTTTTCACTTCATTTATTCATATTGTAAGGGGCTCCTCTTATGCATTTTGAACTAATGCTATCTGACTTTTAACATTCTACCATTATTAGTATGTTCCCTTTTGCATTATTGTTCTTTTTTGGGGATTCTTTTTTGCATACTTTTCTTATTATTATGATATTACTAGAATCCCTTACTTATCTTTTTTTTTTAAACTTATATTTTCATTTAACTAACTAGGATACTCTTCAATTACTAGGACACTCTTTATAGTTGATGCCATCATTTGCTACGCACTCAAGTTACATTACTACTGAGTTAGCCAAACTCAATATCATGTAACCATTGTTGCAAGCAAACTATAGCATTAATCACTAATACACAGACACATCATGACCGAGCTTAAGCAACTATCACCAGCATATTACGAGTTCCCCAACAATCTAAAGTACCTCCTGTTATCATGCTATATCTTTTTTTATTTTAAATAACACTTGGGGAGAGGGAACTCTTCTTCTAATTTCTCTTGTCATTTACTGCACTACCTTGAGGTCATTCATATTGCCTAGTTACCTTTATTTAGGGCATTTCATCATGTTTCACTAACATCTATACCAAGGAAAATGGTACTTGTTAGTACACTCACTCATATTATCTATTTATCTATTTTTGATTCATTATGTCCTTCGTTCTGACGTCGATACACACTTTCTCTATACTCAAAAGCATATTTATTCCTCTTAGGTTCACTTTTACTTAATCACTTTTCTATAAAGTGGGGGAGAGTCTACTTCTTCTTATTCTCTTGCTTTATTCTTAACTAGACATTTCCTTTGTAAGGAATTGTTTCCTGTGAACCTTAGAGTTTGTTCTTTCTAAAGCTCGTAGCTTACCCTTGCTACCTTACATAACCTTGAAGCTCACCTCTTTAGGTGGCTTTCAACTTTTCTAGCTTCCCTAGAAGTACTGAGGCACTGAATGCTCATCTCAGCCCCTTTCAACACTCTAATTAAGGGCTAGGTATACTCTATTTTTGCGTAGATTTTTGCTTTCATCTCTAAGAGCACAGTTCATTAGTTTTAGGGTTATACTAACCCCATTTAAGTCACACATCTTCTCAATGCCCCAAATCTATTTTATTAGTAACTTTATGCTCTACTTAGTACTTTACTGCTCATGAGCTTTTACATTACATGAGTCTTATATTAGAGAAGCTCATCTGATAAAGTACTAAACTCCTATCTGACTATCTTTACTATACTTACTCTATTAACTCTCCTTTAGCCACTACTAAGGCAAGGGTATCTTTTGCTAAGTGCTTGTTTCTCAACTTTTCCTTGCCTTTCCCTTATCACTGTAATTACTAAATCGAGGCTTTCTTACTTGGAGAGTTATTGGCCACTAATTGAGTGTTCCTCTATCTCATTGCATCTCATTTTTGCTCTAGGGTATCATCCCTAAGGTATACCTTCCTCATAAACTCACTATATTCTTGATGCTATCAACACTAACTCATGTCAATTTAATAGCTACGAGGACATCCTGTCACCAAGATCCAGGATCTTGTAGACAAGGTCTTGCATTTTGCAATGTAAATTTTGAGACCTTGTCAACAAGGTTTTCCTGCTAGTGAGTACAAGATATTTTAACAATGACTAATAATATATAATAAGTGAGGGTATGACACTTGTTCTTCTACATAGATGTACCATTCCTTTACACATATAACTATAGCATGCTTTGCATCTCTGAAGCTCACAATGAGAGTCCATCATTCATTAGAATATAGAATAGCATTCTAGGTTGGAGTCAATGCCTTAAAGGTGGATCTCAACAACCTTACTACTACTCTCGTATCTAACAAGCTAGCTCTAGATGCTACTCAATCTTAAACATCCTCGTACTCATTCATAAGCTAGGCTAGTCTCTTTCTTAGACCCATGTACTAGGCCCATTACTCATCTATGGCTTAATTATTTTTGGCATCAACCAGTGGGTCATTTATCTCTTTTTATCTCACTCACATCAGGGGTCTTACTCTATGCTCAGTCCGACCCCTTAACAGGTCATTTCTCATATTAATCTGAATATGACCAATAAGGCCTTCTATATGGCAATACACTTCATCATCACTAATACTTCCGATCTGGCTACATGTTTAGAGCCTTAACTACCTTTGTGTTTAGCCCCTCATTAAGGCTAAAGAGTTATGCCCTTTGTATTATTCCTATGTAGTCAACTGATACATCTGGGCTGTCAGGCTCAATGAAGTGTTACCTATGGGCTCTAGCTTATAGTTGAGAAATAACTTTTTAAACTTTCTAATTCATCTAGACATTTGGGTGCCATGGCTAGGGGAATAGCTTTCTCTCCCATTTCCCCTCTAATTGATTCTTAAGAGTAGCTATTTCATCTCATATTGCACTATATCATTACCTATTTTTGTCTCAAGCAAAACATCTCAGAATGGTCAGAGGTGACAACCAGGGAGGATTAGGCCTCTCATGGTCTCTCTGAACAAGCCTCTCTTGTGGCCATATGATAATAATCTCTTGCTGCAAACACACACAGCTTGCCATGGATCCCAACGAGCTACTATAGCCTATAAAGCTTTAGCCATAGGATTAATCTACTCTGTTCTAGCCTTACTAGCTTAACTCTAGAGCCTTACCTCTCCTATTGTTCACTACCTACTCAAAGACCATTCTAACAACTTATTCAACATAAACATAGACATATGCCACATTCACACATCCAAATTACCCAAAACAAGCTCATACATACTTGTAATATTACTTTCTGAAGCTATATACATCCCTAAAAGGCTTGGAACTTTGCTCTGATACCAATAAAGTGTAACACCATATTTATCTAACTTATCTCATGCCATTTTAATCACATTCCCTTGGCCAAACACACATTCTCAAGAAAATGCAATTAAAATAATGGATTATTTTTGTGTTACATCATAGATAAAATTTTCTTTTTGTATCTAGTGGACCATATGAACTCATCCATCTCATTATCATATTTAAATACACAAATACAACTCAAAAACATCTCAAGAAGTGACCAAAAACTTGAGCTCATGAACCATATACATACAAATTGCATGTGCAGCCTCGGGTTAATGTGCTAACTTTCTATCATAAAATTTGGAAAATCATAACTAATTCTAAAAAAAAATTGAAATCAAGTATACTATACCATTTAGGAAAGCTACAGATGTCTAATTTATGATAAAAATAAGTCATAATTACAATAGTGACGTATAGCTACTGGAAATTGATAGAATAGTAACTAAACTCGCCTGACACTACTGGTACTAGCATAGAACTTTAAAAATTCATATCTCCCTATTCAGGCATCCAATTGGGGTGATATTGATGACCATAGAAATCTTATCATGTCTAATTTATTCTTGTAAAATTTCATAAGCATTGGACACCATTTGTCTCTCAAGTGATATAGGAGAAAAACTAATCATATGAACAGTTACCATATCAAAATAACTAAAATTTGAAAACTTTGAAAATTCATAATTAATTCCACAGAGTTCAAAATAATCTAATTTTTAGCTTCCCAAAAATATCTAAATGAGATCTATATGCATGCCAAATTTTAAGGGTAAATTCATTCATTTGGTCAGATTATGCCATAGGGTTGCAAAATGGCACTTTTTGTGTCTTATAAGGGTCTCAAATGGTCCAAATCCACTTCTAAGACATCCATGGCCACTTGAGCACATGGGAAAGCACAAAAATGGTCAATCAAACATATCTCAAGGATGCACAAACCTAGATTTTACAAACTCACACTTTTACCCCAAGGTATACATAAGAACACACATGCTTCATCTTGCCATTCAATATCAAGAACTTGTTACAACATTCACATGGCATCAAATCTCATACATATATAATATATTCATATATTTACAAGTGTTCATGAGTTCATACATCATATACAACATTAGATTATATCATATGCCATTCATATGGCTACAAAATGGACAAAATACACACTTTGTTGTCAATCTCATTTCTTTATGCTTGATGCTTCCATTCCTTGGCTCACTTGGTCCATCTAGACATGTTAGGCAATAGGGAGGAAGGGATGAGATTCTAGGAATTCCAGTAGCTCTCTCTTATTTCTCTCATGTATGAGTGGATGTTTATCTTATCTTTGAAAATGTGTATGTATGTTTTAAGCCATGAAAGATGTTTTAGCATGTGTCTATATGCCATGGTACCATGATACTTTGTTATATACTTGATTGATGCTTTATGAACATGTTTTGGTTTATTTGAGTGTGGTGAAGCCAAAAGTCCCTTAGCTATGATGAGGATGAGCCAAAAGTCCCCAAGAATGGGTGAGACAAAGTTAAAAGTCTTCAAAGAGTGTGGCTTAGTCAAGAACCCTTTTAGAAAATGGATGAGGCAAGTCCAAAATCCCCCAAAAGAAGTGGGTCAAGCTAAACCATCTCTTTGGCAAACCTATGTATGTTTTATATAACTTTTTAAATGCTAGAAATGTTCTATGAATGATCATGAAAGCCATGATGTCCATGCATACATTTTTAGACTTGGATTTGCTAATGAGTTAAATAAGCAGTATAGTACTAAGTGGAGCATGTTCCATATGAATAAATATAACACCATATTCATATAACTCATCTCATCTCAATTTTAGACACACTTTCTTAAATAACATAAGCTTTCCAAGAAAATAACATCAAATATTGTATTATTTTCACCTTACGTCGTGGATACAATTTTCATTTCATATCCCGTGGGCCATATGAACTCATCCATCTCATTCTCCTATTTAAATACATGCATACAACTCAAAACCATCTCAAAATGTTGCCAAATGCTCAAGCTCATAGCATACATACATAAAATAATACAAGTTCATTTTAGGTCCAGCTTGACAGATTTCTGGTGCCATTTGAGCACACGGGAAAACACTAAAATGGTCTACTAAACATGTCTCAAAGGTGCACAAACCCAGATTTCACCAATTCACTCTCTTACCCCAAGATATACATAAGAATACATAGGCTTATCCTTGGCATTCTATATCAAAATCATGTAATATCATTCATATAGCTCTAGTTCTCATACATATACAATATATCCATACATTTACAAGTATTCATGAGCTCTTACATCATATACAATATTGAATTACTTCATATGCCATTCATATGGATACAAAATGCATAATTTACACAATTCTATGTTAATCTCCTCCCTTTATGCTTGGTGGCTTCCATTCCTTGGCTCACTTGATCCACCTAGACATATTAGACAATGAGGGAGGAAGGAATGAGATTCTAGAAATCCCAATAGCTCTTCTCCTTTTCAACCATATATAAAGAATGTAAATCCAAGTTTAAAAATGTATGCATGGAATTCATGGAGTGCAAAATCATACATAAAATATTTCTTACACTCAAGAAGTCATATAAAGCATATATAGGTTTACTAAGAAGATAGTTTAGCCTTACTCACTTCTCTTAGGGGATTTTGGACTTGCCTCACCCATTTTCTTAAAGGGCTTTTAACTAAGCCTCACTCTTGGGAGGTTTTTGGCATTGTCTTAACCATTCTTAAGGACTTTTAGCTCATCCTCACCCTAGCTAAAGGACTTTTGGCTTCAACATACTGAAGCAAACCAAAACATATTCATGAAGTATCATTTAAGTGCATAGCATGACATCATGATACCATGGCATATAGTCACATGCTAAAACATTTTTCATAGCTTAAAACATACACACACACATTCAAAGATAAGATAAACATCCATTCATGCATAAGAAAAAGAAGAAAGAGCTACCTTGGTACACAACCACACTTTTCTCCTTGATAATGGTTCCTCTCCCTCGGCCAAGCACTCACAAGAAGGTGGGATTGATTTCTTTGGCCTAAACACATTACATGAAGCCAATTACTCTCTTGGAACAATTTCTAAAACTACACATGCACTTGAAAAGTTAGATGGCTTAAATGGTTTAATTATGGTTCCATAAGGCACCTAATGAAGCAACCTTAGGAAAACATAATCTTGGCTCCATTCTTTCCTTTAATCTATGAATCTTGACTTCATTTAGACCTCTTAGAGCTATCACACAATCATTTCAAGGAGCCTAGGTAGGTGTTGCTTCATTATGCTATAATATGGAACCTATATCTCCATCATATTATTTAGGCTTTCTAAAATTTTTCCAAGGCTTCCTTTCATACTCTCCCATCATACATGATGCAAAACTAAGCTTGGAAGAATTTAAAACTATCCCTTGGTGCTTCATCCGTGCTAGGCTGAGGCTATGCTTATTAAGGACACTAAAGGAGTTGTTTTGATTTCTTTGATGGGAGGAGCATGTGGGAGCCTCTCTTGGTATCTTAGGAACTCACATAAACTCTGAGACACCTTAAATTATGGCTAGAAAGCTTCTTGCAAACCAAGGTGCAAGTGAAACCCTAGGCAATACATCTTGCAAGTTAATGTTTCTTTATTTGATTTCTTTGCATATTCTTATTTCTCACACTTTAAATCCTAGAATTCATCCTTGGTTTGGTTCAAAATTCAATCCCTCTTGGCTGTCCATATAGTGGGAAAAACACACATGCATGAGAACAAGAAGAAGTGTAACACCATGTTCATAAGAATCATCTCATATCATTTCTAAGCTCACATCCTTGAATTATGCAAACTTGCTAAGGGAAAGCATTAGAATTATTCAATTTAATTGCATTACGTCAGGTATAAACTTTTCATTCAATGTCTCATGGACCATATGGAGTCATCCATCTCATTTTCATATTTAATTACATAATTACAACTCATAACCATCCCAAGAAGTGGCCTAGAACTTGTACAAGTGGATGGAATACATGAAAATCAATGATGCAGCCTCGGGTTGAATTTCCAGGTTACTGTCATAAACTTTGAAAAATCATAACTAATTCTAAAAAAATCAAAATCAAGAATACTTTACCATGATGGAAAGCTACAAATATCTACTTTATACTAAAAATAATTTTAGACCACAACCGAGACTACTAGCAACTAGAAATTGATGGAACAGTACCAAATATTACCTATCATTACAAGTACTATCCTCCAACTTCAAAAATTCATATGTCCCTGCTCAGAGGTCCAATTGGGGTGATCTCAGTGGCTATGGAAAGCTCATCATGTCTAGTTTATGCTTGTAAAATTTCATGAGCACTAAAATTTATTTGATCCTTGAATGACATAGTCTAAGTAACTAACCAAATGAACAGTGTCTGCATTAGTTCAGCAGAAAAATGCCAACTTTGAAACCACAGAGCTCCAAATAATCTGGTCTTTGACTTCTCAAAAAGCTCTAAATAAGATCTATTAGGCAAATTTTAGATGTATATAAGTCTTTTATTATTATTATTATTATTAATTTATACAATATGAAACTAAAAAGAAAAAAAATGGCAGGATAATTTATATATATCAACGGCGAAAATAACTCGAATACAAATAGAAGGAAACATTTTTCAGTATAGGAATTAGTATCTAACGAATTCAATAGTTCTGACATAATTCTCATAATTTAAATGAAAAAAATCATTCTAGTAAGATTCTAATCTCAAAGAAAAAAAAGAGGGATATGGTGAAATAAATAGATTCTATATAATTAATAATTAAATTAATAAATTAGAATTCTATATTCTATACTTTATATTATAAAATTTCAAATTTATTATAAATAATAATAAATTTATTAAATGAAATTATTAATCAATTTTTTTCTACTTGTTCCTAAAGTAAACAGAGTTCCATTTGTTCTTGAATAGCTTTTTTCAAAAGGGCTTTAACTTCTATACTCGCTTTTTCCATCTAATTTTTTTATGTTTGTTTTAGGATAACAAGATAGTTAGAAATCCTTTATTTTCTCAACCCAATCACTCTTTTGATTTTGGAAAAAAAATATCTTTATCAATATAATTGTCAAATTTTGGCATTGGGTTGCATAATAGTCATTTTTGTGTCTCATAAGGGGTTCAAATGGTCCATTTTGAGTTCTAAGGCAGCCGTGGCTACTTGAGCACATGGAAAAGCACCAAAATGGTCTACTAAACTTGTTTCAAAAGTGCACAAACCCAGAAATTTAAAACTCACTCTCTCACCCCATGTTATACAGAAGAATGCATACACTTGAAAGTGCCATTCACTACCTAAAATGTACATTACTACTTATTTGGAACCAAAACTCATACATACATCAAACATTTGGGTAATTACATATGTTTAAATGATTATACAACAATTCCATCATAGGATTACATCATATGCCATTCATATGGCTACAAAAGAAGAAAAACTAGGCACTTTGTTGTCAATCTCTCATCTCCCAACTTGGTGGCTTCCATTACCTTACTCATTTAGTCCACCTAGTATGTTAAGACATTAGAGAGGAGGGAATGAGATTCAAAGAATCCCAATAGCTCATCTCTCTTTCAATCACACATAAAGAATGCAAATCAAGTCTTAAAAATGCATGCATGGGCATAATGGAAAGTGTGATAACTCAAGAAGCATTCTTGGCATTTGAACAAGTCATACAAAGCATGCATAGGCTTGCCAAGTAAGTTGATTAGCCTCACCCATTCTCTTCAAGGTTATTAGACTTGCCTCACCTTTTTTCTTAAAGGCCTTGAACTAAGCCTTGCTCTTGGGAGACTCTAGACTTTGTCTCAACCATTCTCAAGGATTCTTGGCTCATCCTCATTGTGGCTAGTGGGTTCTTGGTTTCACTACACTCAAGCAAACCAAAGCAAGCATATAAAATATCATTTGAAAACATAATATCACATCATGGTACCATAATTCATATGCATATGTTAGGACACTTTTCATGGCTTAAAATACATACACACATTTAAAGACAAGGCAAACATTCATCCATGCATGAGAGAAAGTGGAAAGAGCTACCTTTGTTACACTGACAAACCTTTCCCTTTCCCTTGAATCCTCTCCCTCGGCCTCACACATACAAGGGTGTGGGGTTTGTTTCCTTTGGCCTAAACACAATATATGGAAGCCAATTAAGTTCTTGGAATCATTTCTAAAGCTATACATCTTCCTTAAACACTAACTTAGTCTAATAGCCCTTTTTATGGTTCCAAAATGCACCTAATGAAGCAACATCTATCAATTGAGTTCTAAGCTCCATTCTTTCCTTTCATTTATGGTTCTTGACTCCTTTTGAGCCTCTTGCAATCATTATATAATTAAAATAAGGAACCTAACTACATGTTGCTTTTTTAGGTCATATTATGGAACCTATACTACCAATTTTTTCCCTAGGCCTCCTAAATTTTTTCCAAGGTTTTCCCTCATCTTCACCTATCATATATGACTCAAAAATGGGCTTGGAAAAATTTAAAACTATTCCTAGGTGCCTTGAACCCTTTAGGCTGAGGCTATGCTTGTTCTTGGTACCCATGGAGTTTGCTTTGTTTTCTTGGTAGAAGATGTATATAAGGAGCCTTCTAGGGATCTTAGGAGTTCATCCAAACACTCATTTAGGCCTAGGAATTATTGTATCAAATCAGACTTTACAAGGGACACAAACTATCTTAAAATCTAACAGTTTGTTTATTGTTTCTCTTGCATATTCTTATTCTTCACACTTAATTCCCTAAGATTCATCCTTAGTTCAACTTAAAATCCATGCCCTCTTGGAGCTCCCTAGGCTAGACAAACCAAGGAGAAGAAGGGAAGAAGGAGTAGCTACCATGGAATGAAGATTTACCTTATTTTTCCTTGATTTCTTGGATGATTCTTCCTTTCCTTAGCCTTCCCTCCTCAAATCCAAAAATTCCACCTCTGTTGTTCCCTTAAAACAAATCCAAGAACTTCAATAAAATCATAGTAAAGAAGGAAAGATGGAGAAGAAGGAGTTTACTAAAGAGAAAGCATGAAAAACTAAGAAAATCCATACATTTTCCTTGTTTTTCTCCTCCCTTTCTTCTCCTCCTTGTGTGCCTCAAACCCTAACTCTCTTCTCTAGTTTAGGGTAGAAACAAACATGGCTAAATGAAGGAGGAGGTGGGGCGTGACATATATATATATAGATAGGTTAGAAAGAACTTTTCAAAAATTTCAATTTCGTCCCTTCATCTTAGCATTTTTGTTTCTGTTTCGTTTTACTCCTTTTGAGAAATCATCTTTTTTATTATAAAATTTAGGTTTCCAATTTAATAAAATGCCTTTGGAGTCACTCAAATCAGAGCTAAAACCTTCTTAAACAAATTCGTCAAAGTTTGGGTCAACTGACGCTGGAAAACGTGCACCGAAGGGGTTTTAACTGTTTTGAGACTTCCTATGATTTTCATGACCTCTAAGAACCTTGGAGAACTCAAAACTTCTATTTAAAGAGCCTTTCTATGAGAATTTCAAAATTTACTCAAAATTACAAAAATGTCATTGTGTTTCGTTAATATTTAGTAAAAATTTGTTTCTTCATTATAGCTCTATTTTTTTTCCGTCTGAGCCTAAGATTCTCATTTTTAGAAGTCTAGAATTCTACTTAAATTTTTCAAGACCTTGACTAATTCATTTCAGGGGACTTCCTTTGAAAACATATCTGTTTTTGTCGTTTTGACGAAAACTGGATGTTATAAGAAGCAAGCATGGAAGGAAGTGGTTTCTACCTTGATTCAAGCTTTTCTTGGATGCTCTTTCCCTTGCTGTGGTTCTCCTCTCTAAATTCAAACTCTCCCCCTCTATTCTGAGCTCACAATAGAACCAACCTCATCAATAAAACCATAGGAAAAAAGGTGGAGAGGAGGAGAATCAAGTTGCTAAAGGAAGAAGCATAAATTTCCACACTTTTCTTACCTTTTTCTTGGATTTTTCCTCTTCTTTTTCTCCTCCCATGGTGCAACCTTCTTAGCAGATTTCTCCCTTGGTCTTAGATAGAATTTGGGTCTACTAAAATGAGGGAGAAGGGAGGACGCACCTATTTATAGCTAAGGACTCTTAAAGAGGTTTTTAAAATGCCAATTTTGTCCTTCATTCTTAGCTTTTTTGTTTTAGACTCATTTTAACTCCTTTTCAAGAACTTTCTTTTCTATAAAAAAATTTAGATTCTCTAACCTCTAAATAGCCTTTGGAATTACTCAAATCAAGTTTAAAATCTTTTTGAATGAAAGGGTCAAAGTTCGGGTTCACCGACATTCTAACTCGTATACCAGAAGAGTTTTAACTGTTTTGGGGGTAACTATAGTTTTAGGGCCTCTAATAACCCCAAAAAACTCATTTTTCCATTTAAAAATCCCTCTTATTAGTTTTCTAAAAAGTACCCAAAATTATAAAAATGCCACTGCATCTTTCTTGAATTTTGTTTGGTCGTTCTGGCTCCGTTTTCAGGGCACTTTTGACCTTCGATCCTTATTATTTCAGGTCTAGATTATCACTTTAATTTTATTGGATCTCAAATTATTCTATCTGGGGGACTTCCTTTTGTATTTGGTGAATTACGTATGTTTACAGAGAAACCAGGCATTATGTTTCTCACATTTATAGAGGTACCGAATATTACTTTCCTCCCCCCTTAAATAAATTTTGTCCTCAAAATTTAGGGGTATAACCTTATCTAGCTTTTCTCATATACTCACTAACTGATCCTTTCTTTCCCTCCTTCCTGGCTCTATTTACTTCATTTAGAGACTAAACTCTTCTACTAGGGAATTTATGTCACTAGTTTACTTTATACGATTCTTTTTTTCTATGCTATTGCTATAAAGCCTTTGACTTGCTCTTATCATAAAGGAAAGTAGTTTCTAACACTGTATATACTCTTATACTCTGGCCTATCTCCTGGAAGAGCTTATTTAGCTACTCTAGCTTTGGTTTCTAGACATTTTAAGCCTTGTATCCTTATTTTCTATTATTTAGAATTTTATTCTAATTTTATTTGGCCTCAACTCATTCATTTTAGAGGACCCTTTTTTATATCTGGCCCATTTCAGTTGTTTTTATAAAATCGAGTGTTACACACACTCTACCCTGATACCTTACTAGACCATTCTCTGACATGTCAAAGTCCTTGACTTCTCCATTCCCTAATTACTCTCTAATCCTACCTAAATGCTCATCTAGCTCTTAGGCCTCCTTAATTCTCTTCCTACAATCACTTTTTTATCCTCAACTCATCCATAAAAAGGCTACTATGGTGTATGGTCATGGACAAGTTCAAGTCTTTTAACTCTTCAATCAACCTTTACTCCTTAAGCAACATCAATGCCATACAAATAGATTTCCTACTCAAGGCATCAGCAATAACATTTGCCTTCCCTAGATAATATTTTAAAGAGAAATCATAATCCTTAAGGAATTTCATCCACCTTCTTTGTCTCCTATCAACTCCTTTTGGTCAAATAAGTATTTCAAACTCTTATGGTCATTATACATCTCAAATTGTGCATTGAAGAGATAGTGCTTCCAAATCTTAAAGGCAAAAATCACAATCGCTAGCTCTATGCCATGAGTAGGATAATTCTCTTCATGTGGTTTAAGTTGCCTAGAAACATAGGCTATCACCCTTGTTACATCAAAACACAACCTAAACCCTTGTTAGAGGCATCACTATATACTATGAAGGTTTTCTTAAGGCTAGGTATCACTAGTATAGGTGTGGTGGCCAATCTATTTTTAAGTTCTTGAAAGGCATTCTCACACTTGGTATTCTACACAAACAGTTAGTCCTTCCTAGTTAACTTTGTCAAAGGCATAGCTAATTAGAAAAATCCTTTAATGAACCTCCTATAATAGTTGGCTAGACCCAAGAAACTACTAATTTTGGTCACTATTTTGGGTCTCTCCTAATTCAGCACCATTTCTACCTTACTAGGATCTACTACCACCCCTTATTCCGATATCACATGACTTAGAAATTTAACTTCCTGCAACTAAAATTCACACTTGCTCAGCTTGGCATACAACTGATGTTCCCTTAAGGTCTGAAGAACTATTCTCGAATGCTCTTCATGTTCTTTAATACTCTTGGAATAGACAAGGATGTCATTAGTGAATACTACCACAAACCAGTCAAGGTATAGTTTAAAAATCTTATTCATATAGTCCATAAAAATGGCAAGGGCATTGGTTAATCCAAATAGCATGAGTAGGAACTTATCATGGCCGAACTGAGTCCTAAAAGCAGTCTTAGGTGTGTCCTCTGCTTTCACTCTAAGTTGATAGCATCTTGACTTAAGATCAATTTTTGAAAAGACCGATGCTCATGCTAATTAGTCAAGTAAATCATCAATTCAAGGCAAAAGGTATTTGTTCTTGACAGTCACTTAGTTCAATTGCTTATAATCAATATAAAACCTTAGGCTACCATCCTTTTTCTTAACAAATAACATCGGTGCTCCCCAAGGGAACATATTAGGCATAATGAACTCTTTTTCAAGCAACTCTTCTATTTGATTTTTCAACTCAATAAGCTTAGCAAGTGTCATCTTATATGGAGCCTTAGAGATTAGTCCCGTACTAGGAACTAACTCAATGAAAAACTTCAACTCTCTCTCTCTTTCAGTATACCATTAATCTCTTTAGGAAAAACTTTTGGGAATTCCCTAATCACAGGTATATCTTCCAACCTATCCTTAACTTTAACATGCAGGGAAAAGAAGACTAGAAACGTTTGGTAACCAAGTCCATGGTACCTACTAGCTTGGGTAGCAAAAACACAAGCAAGCTCAGTCATAAGACAATTTTAAGGTATATTAGCAAGCAAAGAAATAGTCTTACGGTTACAATCAAGTATCACATTATTAGCCGACAACCAATCCATACCAATGATCATATTAAAGTCATGTAAAGGGATGAGCCATTATAGTTATGGTCTCTTGCACCTCCCTCAACATCTTAGCAATTTCTTTACGTGCTACCATAACACCTTGGAATGCCTTAATCACAACTAAAGGCTTCCCTATTAAGCTACAATCTAAGGGTAATCCAAACACAACTCCACCCTATAATAGGTATATACAAATATAAGAAGCATCCCTAAACCACAATGTTCCTATTCCTAGCATGCATGCATCATATTTGCCAAGTTTCCTAACCACAAAGTCCAATATCAAGCAAAATTTCCTAAACCATTGCTCTAATAACAAATGTAACATCCCTAGCCTCTAAACTCCTTAATAGATCATAATTAAATCTTCCTCTTATGCTTTGAGTGAAATATTATTAATAATTTGTTAGAAGTGGAAACATAGAGGAAATTTGAACCTTATTATTCTTGTGCTTTATTAATTAGAAAGCAAAGCTACTTAAGCCTATAGGAGATATAAGTTATCAATTAAGTCCTTCAATTCATGTTACCATTGATTCTACACTCACCAATCCCTCCTACAGTTGCTCCCAAGTTATTACATGTCGTTAACATCATGAAAACTAAATTCTAAAGCCTAAAAGTAAGAGTTGGGTATCTTATGCTGCAACTTGGACATCTTCGCCATGCTTATATGCTAATTAACTTGGATATATGCTGAAATTGCCTTGGTTACTGAGATTTATATCTCACCCCGTTTTATGGGATTAATATTTCAGGTGAAAGTTCTTCGGGTAAGGATAAAGGTAAGCAAGTGGATGAACATCCATGAGCTGAGGCCAGGTGTGGGGAGCTACACTTGGTCTAAGTAGAATAGGGTAGATGCAATTTTGTTATTGGTTTACATAGCATCATCATGTAGTCATGTTGCCAAGTGTAGGCGTTTATATTTTGTTTGAATGAAATGTAACCGTTAAAGATTCAAGTCTCATTATAGTGAATATCAATGTATAAACTTATAGCATTAAATGTATGTAGTTTTGCTAAAATTGTGATATGGATTACTATATGGGAATTGTAGTCATATGGTGCCTTGGAGGTAAGCTATTGTTGAATGGAAACCACTATGGAAATTGTATGGGATGTAATTGCTGCTAATGTGTGTGTTCTTGCTGTCATATATTCATGAATTTGCTAATATGAGCTAGTTGGGTAAGTAGGAAGGAGTAATTAAGTTTTGCAATGGTAGTGGATAGATTGATGGATAAATAGGGTAGGTAAACACCATTAGGATCATATAAAATAAGGGAAAGTGGACCTAGAGTGCCTCTAAGATGAGATTTGGAGTGTAGGGGTCGAAATTTGGGTAATGTGGTCATAAGAGGGAGTCCCGTCGCGGCTAAGAAGGCTTCGCCGCGGCTAAATGAGAGATAGAACTGAAACACGTCGTGGCATGACCAATCCCGCCGCAACGCAATGGGAGAAAATTGGCCCAGGGAGTGACAGTGGCGAGGCATGCCGCGGCCTAATAAATCTCGCTGCGGCGCAGAGCAAAAAAAATCACCCAGGAGGGTAACAGAACCAAAACTCGCCGCGGCTCAGTATGTCCTGCCGCGGCACAAGTCGAGGAAATAAAATAAGGGTTGGACAGAAGCAAAACTCGTCGCGGCGCGAATATATTGAGCCAAGGTGAGAATTCTGGGAGTTTAGCAGTAGTTCCAGGAGGCGTTTCCGCCGCGGCGCCACATAGGTTGGCCGCGGCGAAGGTCCAACTTGCCGCGGTAAGATTTGTGAAAATAAAGAGACAATATAGGGATACTTGTGGAAGGTTATTGGGTATCGAAACTGATGAATGATTGTATCATAAACCCTTTATGGTAGTAGTATTTCTTTTATGCAAATTTTGATTTGTGTAGTGGTATGGTGATGACCCTAACATCAAGGTTTAAATTTTTCCCATATTTTCACAATGTGATAGATTGTAACCACTCAAACCTTCATAATTAATTATTAGTTGTACATTTAACCATAATTACAGTGATTACAAGGTAGGGTTGTCACAATCATCATACCACCATAACAAAACAAAATTGTATAAAAGAAATCCTACTACCATAAGGGGTTCATGATTCAACCGTTCATCAGATTTAATACACAATAACCTCTTACAAGTGTTCTTATATCATTTCCTACCATTACTGTTGAAGAAATTGAGGTTTTCAAGGCTAAAGGTAGGGGTTTGGGGACTTGTGCCATAGCCTATACCTTCCCTGCTGCGGCCAAGTGGCTCTCTGGAATCACTAGACAAATTTCACAAATCTCACTGCGGCTTCGCCGTGGCCAACCTATGTGCCGCCGCAGCGGAAATGCTTCCTGGATCTACTATTCTCCACCCTCTCGATTCGCGCCTCGGTGTAATATATTTGCGTTGCGGCGAGTTTTGCTACTGGGTAACTCTTAATTAATTTCTTCGACTTGCGTCGCGGCGAGTTTTGGTTTTGTTACCCTCATAGGCGATTTTTCCCACTTTGCGTTGTGGCAAGATTTATCAGGCCGCGGTGCTCCTCGCCACTATCACTCCCCAGGTCAGTTTTCCACCCTTGCGGCACGGCAGGATTGGTTATGCCGCGGTGCACTTCAGCTTTGTCTCTCATTTGGCCATGGCAAAGCCTTCTTAGCCGCGGTGAGAATCTCTCCTGTAACTACATTACCCAAATTTCACCTCCTACACTCCAAATCTCATCCTAGAAACACTCCAAGTCCACCTTCCCTTATTTTATGTGATCCTAATGGTGTTTACCTACCCTGTTTACCCATCAATCCATCCATTGCCATTGTAAAACTTAAATACTACTTCCTACTTGTCCAACTAGCTCATATCAGTAAATTCGTGAATATATAACAGCAAGAACACATGCATTAGCAGCAATTGACATCCCATGCACATTCCATAGAGATTCCATTCAACAATAGCTTATGTCCATATTCAAGGCATCATATGACTAAAATTTCCATATGGTAATCCATATCACAATCTCAACGAAACTACATATATGATACTATAAGTTCATACATTAATATTCAAGTATAATGAAACTTAAATCCTTAACGGTTACGTTTCAATCAAACAAAATATGAACGTCTACACTTGGCAACATGAATACATGATGATGCTATGTAAACTAATAACAAAATTGCATCTCTACTAATAAGCCAGCCGAAGTGTAGCCTTCTCCCATATGTTGCAGCTTATAGATTTTCATCCACTTGCTTCCCTTTATCCTTACCCGAAGAACTTTCACCTGAAATGTTAATCCCATGAAACGGGGTGAGATATAAATCTCAGTAACCAAGGCAATTCCATCATATATCCAGTTTAATTAACATATATGCATGAATCAAAATCAACATCAAAATCATATCCATCATATCAGCAAATGAAATAATTAGGCTATCATGATTACTATCCCATACTAGCAATCATATTATCATATGTTAAAGGCCATTAATACCGGGAAAGGCCCGTCCACAGCACCTACTCCCTATTGAGCACAACCGGGGCTCTGTGTATCTGGGGTTTGATCATAACCCAGTGCTCGATCGAAGCACATGCACAGGTGGCAGCAGCACCATAGCTCCACCATGGACTCATAAGGTCCAATCACAATTCGACAGATAGCCAACCAATTCATTCAACATTTCAAATCATTCATATACAGCAACATATGCAATTAAATCAAATATATATATAGAATTGATATAAACCCAGTTACCTCACTTGTAGACAAATTGCAACAGCCACTACAAATCCCAAATTCGGATTAGAGTGTCCTTCACCAGAAAACTCAATATTCCACCTAAAATCCTAAGCAAATTCGTACAGAATTAATACCCATTTTATAAATCATCTATGGGGGTCTCAAATTAACAAATGAAGCATCAAAATGGAGAGTTTAAACTCACCTAATGTCAGCCCTAACCTCAACCTACGAATTTCACCAAGAAAATCCCTAAACACCCACATTTCAGATTTTGGGTAGGATGAAAATGCTCCAAATGAAAAACTAATCAAGCCAAATTAAAGAGAAAGATAAGGGGATTAAGTTGTATAACTATTACCTTGGCTAAATCTTGCTCTAAATGTGAGAAAATGCAGAATTCTTGTCCCCAACCCTAGCCTCCTTCTCAACCTCCGAATTTTGCTTCTTGAGTTTTATGTTTCAGCAAGTGTGAGGAAGAGGCTAATGTATTAGGGTTTTAGTTGGGTCAAAGATGGGTCACGGGTTGCTCCAAGTTCCAACTTCATTTGGGCTTCAGATTTTAGCTTATTGGGCCAGTTTTAAAATGTTAGGCTGCAGAATTTTGTTAGGCCAGTTCTTATACATTGGGTTGCTGAAGTTTACTTAAGTTTAGGCTAAATTTGAAGAGCTCAAGAATTTGGGTCTGCACAAGGGTTATTGGGCCACTTAGAAGAGTCTATACAAGGTGGATTTTGGGCCTCCATCACACTAACTTGGGTTGGGTCTGCATCTAACCCATTGGGCCTCCATTAGCCTCTTATCATGATCTATTAATTTAAGCCTAGATAGGATTTCTATCTCAATTAAATCTCAACCCATATTAATTATTCCTAATTAATCTAATTAGTGATTAACACCTTAATTAATTATGGGGTGTTACAAAAATCTCCAGAAATGGAATGATCTCAAGAAAGAAAGATGGAATCGAATGTGCTCTAATCTAAGGTTAGGACCAGGAATGGTATCAGAGCCTTCACATTTATAAGATAATTGGATTAAATTTACTAGTAAAAGAAAGTAAGAAGATTCATTTCCCATAACCATGTCAGCTATGTCCTCTATAGTTGATTCAAAAGAACCCATTCATCTTTCTTCTTCTCTTTCCTTACCTAGATCTATTCCTTCCTCTTGTATGTCACATGCTCTAATAAAATAGATAACCTTGTAGAAATTACTAATATCCTTGAAGAATCTCATTTAGAAGAATTCGTTACCTTCTACTTAATCCCTACTAACTATATCACTAGAATCATTCTTTTGCCAGATCCATTTGTAACCTCTTTTCTCCAAAAATCCTCTTATTAAAGAAATTGTCCAAGGTACTAGACTTGACCTGTATGGGCTTTAGTCTACCCAAGTTGAACAGTATGTTAATTTGAAAATTCCTACTAGTTTCATTTCTCACTGGATTGGTTAAGGATACACTCATCTCCATCTTAGGGTTATCAGATTAGTCCTTACCCTTCATGGCCAAAAAGGGATTGTCACTATAGCTCGTGTTTCCCTTCTGGATACCTTATACACCTCCTTTTAGAATGCTTTGATTGGAGCTGCCCTTAATACCTTAAATGGTGGAAGTGTGATTCTTACTATCGTCCCTAATTTCAATATTAAGTTATCAGATCCTACTCTTCCTACTAGATTAAAGGTGTAAGTATAGATCATTGGTGTTAAACAAGTAGTAGATGTTGTTTTAACAACCCTTCATCACCAGATGATCTATTGTCCTCAGAACCATTCCATGGATCTCCACTTCCAGAACACCAATGATGATGTTCTTTATATGGTTTCTGACTGACCAGATAACACAACCATCATTCAGATACCAAAGCAGATTCCTAAAGAAGATTTGCTTCAACTTATGCCTCTTGAGTGGGTAACAAATTATGAAAAGGAATTCCATAGTAGACAGAAGACTTTCTATACCTCTGCTCCCTCTATCCTTAAGAAATTATCTGATGGCAATATCAAATCTATTTTCAAGGGACCTAGATCTAAAGAAGTAACCTCTTCTACTTTAAGGTTGCTTAATCATTCCATGATGATCACCCCTGCTGTCACTTAGAAATAGAAAAAAGGTCTAATTCCTATTTATGGATTTCATCCAAATGGGTCATATTCTTATGTTGCAAAAATCAATGGACACTTCTTTGGGACTATGATCCATCCATGTGTGACCTTGATTATGGTTGTTATGACCTTGAGAATTAGGAAGGACCTAAGGATAATGAATGGTGACCTCGTGATTCATGTGCCACATATTAGAAGAAAAAGCCATCCAAATCATTTTGGAAGCTTAGCCATTGATCTTACCAAAAACTTGATTTTAGCTCTGATGATGACGATAACCAACTTCCAAAGCCTAGATGGGTTAGCATCAAATCTCTAAGGCCAAGGTCAGAAACTTTTTATGATTTGCTGGAATTAGGTCATGAAGACCATCTTCCTCCTCCACCTCCAGAACCTGAACCAATTATCCTAATACACGTACAGCCTCAACCTTTTCCTTATATGATGTTTTCCTTTGCTTCAAAAGTCTATGACTTTGAATTTTGTGCTATGGATAGAAAAACTAATCTAGAGACAAATGTTACATATAAGTAATTTTCTGTACCCACAAAAGTGTCCCCTAGTGGTACCATAAGGCCTGTCTCACAAGCTAAAAAAGTCCTCAATTGGCATACTCATAATGTTGCGGCTCAAAACAAAGTTCTTTAAAGGATTGACTCTCGCCTTGAGAATCTTTCCAATTAAGTGGCTCACACTAATTCTCGAATTAATGGTTTATCCACCCATATTCAAGAATTGTATGATCGCCTCCAGCAGTAGGTGACATTCCTGGATGCAAAACTTAAAAGTTTTATCGTCCATGGATATATGGGTCCTGTCTTTACTTAAAAAAAATGAGAACTTTGTAGAGTAAAATCTTAGATTGTTCAGATAGAAAAGGATAGAGCTAGAGATCATTCCAGAAGCATTTATGAACCTTTCCTTTCACTGACAGGTCTATCACACATCCCTCAAAATAAACTAAGTTGGATATTATATGCAATATAGAGCACAACCTAGGTCATCTCCCTCAAAAATGGAATTTAATGTTCAATTAGGTTTTCTAAATGTTAAAGGATCCTAAAAGCTATCTAAATTAAGGGGTTTTAATCTAATTAAATTGAGTGAAATGAAATGAAATTAAAGTTCCTAAATTCTACCTAATTGGATGAATTATGGTTGAATGATTCGTCCCTTGATATCTACTATCCTTATCCTAATTTATTTATGATTAATTCTAGTATAAGAATCCCTAATTGTGTTCATTGGCAAGGGATGTTAAATTACCACTCAAGATTCAAGAAACTAGCAACTTAATGTTAATTGAGACCTCAACTCCCATTAAAGTACTAATTCTTGTGATTAAGATCTTTGAACACTTAAATGAATGATTAATTAATCAATTAGCCTTTGAATTAACACCCTATGATGTTTAATTAACTAATCAAACTCCAAGGAAACCTCAAATCAAAAAATTAAGCACACTAATTCTCACAAGAATTTTATCAAACACCTTGATTGCATACTTGGAAAATGGTAGGAAAATGAAAATCCAGTACTTAATTCATACAATCAATCAGCCAATATCTCTCCTAATCAATGTCTAACTTGCCATCAATCATGAACTACATCAATTTCAATCATTTACAAGTTTAACCAAGCAGATAAAGTAATTAAAATTGGTATAAAAAGAAAGGAAAATAAAATGAAATTCTTAGCTTAAGATTCTAATTTTAATCCTTGGATTCAAGTTTTAACTCAAGAGCCTTCCTCTTAGCTAATCACAAGGTGGATTAGAGCTTCATTGGAGAATGGATAGAGGTGAGAAAAATAGAGGAAATATGGTGGAAGAGCGTGGAGTGGCTGCTGGATGAAAGGGCGTGCGAATGGAATGATGGAGTGAATATGTAAAATGGAATGTGTCAATCAATGAATGGACAATGGTAGCATGATAAAGGCATGGGATGAATTGACGATGTGGATGAATTACAATTAATGTGCATCTGGATGATGTTCTTTTATTCCCTCTACCTGAATAATAATCCATTCACGTGTTTCATTAATCATTCACATGCTCAACCATCTCATTCCTTCTTATTACCCGTAGCCACATCATGTGTATATAAGGTGGGCCCCATTTTTATTTTGTTTTATACTATTCCACATGCTTTCTTCTCCACGTAGCTTCTTCTTCTTTCCACATCTTGCCTTTAGCCCAACTCATTCTTCCCATAAATCCTTTCTCTCTCTCATGCTTTAAACTCATTGCTTTTCACGTTTTTCATGCTTCTTAATTCTGCATGTAATTTCTCACATAAAATTCTCCACAGTTTGGTGTTCTTCATTTTTACTCCAGCTTGAACTTCCTCTCCATGTGAATCTCTGTTCTACTCGTGTGTTTATTCTACTCAAAAGCTTCTTTTTTATTTCAGCAGCGTTTCTTCATTTCTGCTCCACGTGAGTTCGATGCATAACTCTTCTCCTTAAGAAGATGTGCATGCTCGTTACTTCAGCTCCTTTTAGCTTATACATCCTTAATTATTCCTACGTGGCTGCTCCTTTATTCATTCATCATGCTTCTAAACCTCTGTTTCAGCTACATATGTTTCTCATTATCCTTCACCAACCCATAGTTCATCATATAGCTTTTTCTTCCCACAAGCAGCTCGTGTTGCTCTTCTTCTTTTCTTTCCACACAAGCTCGAGTTAGCTACTGTATGAGTGGGTGGCTTGTGTGTTATTACATGAGCTGCTGGTCTTGTGTGTTCAACGTGATTACTGCTCCTTACTTCTCACCAAAACATTCTTTTTTTCAAGCTTAAGTGTACAACTTCTTCATGCATTCTGCGCCACACAAACTCATGGTTCCACTCTCTTCTACTTCCACATTATTTTCGTGTTGCTGTCCAGGCCTCATGTTTTCTCCATGCAAGCTTCTTTCCATGTAGAAGTTTAGTTCTCATGTAGCTCTCCCCTTGCTTATGTGCTCCTCAACTTCTTTTCCATTCAAGCTCCAATTTCCATTGAAAATCTGCACAAAATAATAGACCAAATTAAGTGGGAAAGATTTTACAAAGTTCATTACAAAATTTATGCATTAAAATTCTAAAATCTTGTAAATAATTTCCTTGAGTGCATAAATGGCTACTAACATCAAATTTTACCTAATTAAACTCCTCAAACTATATTTGCTCATTAAAATGCTTAAGTTAGGAAATTAAAACATATAAAAATCATGCTTGTCAAATTCCCCCACACTTAAACCTTTGTACTCTGGGCAAAGCTTAAGACTTGAAGAAAAGACTAATGGAATGACCAATGGAGAATGAAAATGAAAAGGAAAATGTAGAAAGTTACAAGATAGAGAATGATCGAACTTATCAACACTTCAACAATCCAAGCTAACTTCAATTGCATCAAGAAATCAAATTCCATGGCAATTTCATTTGAAAAGAATGAATCAAAATGCATAGCCCCTCACATGGACTAGTGTTTACTCTCAATTCTCCAGTGTTTAGGTAATGTGTTTTAGTCAAACTCCACCTATCCAAACCTCACTGCTATAGGCTTGTCATGCTTTTAAATCTCCACCACCCATGCCAAATGCAAAGCACAAATCAAGAGGACTTTATTCAAGGTTGTAATGGGGTGAAGGAAATGAAATGAATGGACATTCAACGAAAGGCAAACAAATGGATACCTTAGAACCTCAAGAGCAATTAATGAAGATTTAAAATAGGGAAGAATGTATTTTTAGGCCTTATTTCCAACTAGTAATAGTGAATACTAACTCAAAACACTTCTTTCTTTTTATTATCAATGACTTTTCCTCTCTTTTTTTTCTTTTCATTGCTTTTCTTTTGCTTTTCCATCTTTTCTTTTCTTTAACTTTGAACATTTTCCTAAACTTTTACTATCAATGGCCTAATGGATGCATAACACACATTCACCTATCCTAATTAGATGTAATGCTCCTTGAAATCCCTAAGGCATCTTAAAACAAGGTGGAAAACATTTTTAATGGCTATGGTTTAACTACAAAACAAAACAAGGTCCAAAGTGGCTAAACAATGGATAAAATGTATGTAGGTTGGCTTTTTGGCTATCTATGTAACACTCAAAAAATTTATTAAGGTGCTAATCATGGATTTGGATTTAATTAGGAATAATTAATGTAGAATAATTGAGTAAGTTAAGTGAATGAAAATTTTGGAGAGATAAATTATTAATATGAGTTTGAGATTTAATTAGAATAGAAACTTCATCTAGGCCCAAATTAATGCAAGAGATCATGATAAGAGGCTAATGTAGGCCCAATAAGTTAGGTACAGACCCAATCTAATTCAATGTGATAGAGGCCCAAGATCCACCTTTTATAGGCTCTTATAATTGGCCCAACAACCTTTGTATAGACCCAAATCCTTTGAGCTCTTAAAACTTAGCCTAACCTAATTAAAACGCAATAGCCCAACACATGAAAGCTGGCCCAACAAAGCTTAAATCTAAAGCCCATTTGGAGTTGGATCTTTGGAGCATCCCATAACCCATAGAAAACCCAACTTAAACCCTAAAAACTAACCTAGCCACCCCTCATTCTGCAGAACCACAAGGAACACACACAAAATTCGGAGGTCCAAAGGAGAGGCTAGGGTTCTTAGCATATTTCCACAATTTCCCACTTCTAAAGCAAGATTCAGCCAAGGTAATAATTATATAATGTAATCCTCTCATCTTTCTCTTTAATTTGACTTAATTAATGTTCCAATTAGAGCACTTTCACCCACACCCAGAATCTGAAACTTGCCATTTGATGTTTTCATGGTGAAATTTCGCAGGTTGAGGCTAGGGCTGACATTAGGTAAGTATAAATTCTTCTTTTTGAGGTATTTCTATTAGTTTGAGACCCCAATGATTGGATTATAGTGTGGGTATTAATTTTTCACAAATTTGCTTAGGATTTAGGGTGATATATTAAAGTTTTTGGTAGAGGACACTTCCATTCTGAATTTTGAGAATTAGTAGTGGCTGGGGAGATTTTTGTACCATTGGTAGCTTTTGCAAATTTATCTACAAGTCAGGTAACTAGGGTTCATGTTAATTCCATGCATATATCTGATTTAATTGTGTACTTGTTGCATGATTATGATTTTGATGCTAAATGAATTGGTTGGCTATCTGTTATATGTGATTAGACCTTGTGAATCCATGGTGGAGCTGTGGTGCGGCTGCCACTAGTGCATGTGCTTCGATCGGGCACCGGGTTATGATCAAACCCCAAATGCACTGAGCCTTGGTAGTGCTCATTGGGGAGTGGGTGGCATAGACGAGCCTCTCCCGGTGTTATTAGCCTATAACATGTGGAATTATGATTGCTAGTATAGGATAATAATCATAAATAGCTTAATTGTTTTATTTACTGATATGACTGGTATGTTTTTTTATGCTTATATGAAATCATGCATATATGTTAATTAAACTAGAATATATGAATAGAATTTGCCTTGGTTACTGAGATTTGCATCTCATCCCATTTCATGGGCTAAATATTTTAGGTGAAGGTTCTTTGGGTACGGATAAGGGCAAGCAAGTGGATGAACATCCATGAGCTGAGGCCTGGTGTGGAGAACTACACTTAGTCTAAGTGGAATAGAGTATATGCTAATTTTGTTAACCTTTATATAGCATTATCATGTATCTGTATTGCCAAGTGTAAGAGTTTGTATTTTGATAACACAGAATATAATCAATGAGAAATAGGCTTCATATTATTTGTTGATGGATGTATGAGTTTATGACACTTATTATGGCTTATAAACTTATATTTTAACTGACTATTTAAGTAATGAAATCATGTGATATATTGATTGTGGATTTGAGCTAGCGATGCATGAATTATCCAATGAAAACATGATTGAATGACCATTGTGAGAAATTTATAAATTTGCTGATATAAGACTAATGAATGAGTAGGAGAATCCACCTTTAAATGTGGGATGGGTAATGATATAATGACTGGGGTAAATTAGCTAGATAGATGCTATTAGAATCTCATAACAAGTAAGAGAATGGCCCTAGTGAGCCCTTAGATAGAGAGTGAAGAGTATGAGATAAGATTTTAGGAGTTGTAGGATCAGAAGGCATTTTGCCGCAGCTAAAATATTATTAGCTATGACAAATAGAGGCAAAGTTGCCTAGGGAGAGTACTAGAGAGCAATTCGCCGTGATGAAAAGTGGAATTAGTTATGGCGAAATGTGAAAGGCAAAACTGGGAGTCATCCAGAGGGTAATTCGCCATGGCGAACTTTTGTGAGAATTTGTCAGGTGTTCCAGAGAGGAATTAGCCGTAGCGAAACGGGGAATTGGCTGTGGCCAATAGCGAGAGGCGAGCGAGGTAGGTTCCAGAAGGCTTCCTCACCGTGGTGCCATGTAGGTTAATTGCGGTGAAGCTCCAACTCGCAAAATCTGTAAAGATGTAAGGGTGAACCCAAGAGCAATTGGCCACGATGCAAGGACATTGAGCCACGGCTAATAGACCCAAACTCTCATTCTAACCTAGAAATCTTGGTTTTTCATATGATAACCTCAAGGGATAACTTAGAAATATTGGTAGAAGATTCTTGAGAGTCAGAATTAATGGGTAATAGAATCAAAGGCTTATAAATGAGTATTTGTTTCCCCTGTGTACACGAATGCTTGTAATTATTTGATTGATGACTCTAATAATAATAAGGTTCAAATTCCCTGTATTTTCTCAATGTAATTAGTCTTAATGTCTTGTAACCCTAATATATGGTTATTAATCACGCATTTTACCTTAATTATAATGATTAGAAGTTAGGGTCGTCACAGCTAATATCAGAGCAATGGTTCATGCAAATATGTTTGATTTGTAACTTTGTGGTTAGAAAACTTGGCAATCATGATGCATGCATGATAGGAATAGGAGCATTATGACTTAGTGATAACTTTCATACATACATATACCTGCCATGGGTAGAGTTGTGTTTTATTTGCCTTGGGTTGTAGCTTAATGGGGGATGTTTGTGGTTGTGCTTTAGCATTGCAGAGTTAGATGGCTACACATAGAGAAACAACTGAGATGCTAAGTCAAGCTATAATAGAAATGAATGTCTTATCATTTTTATGCATGCAAATGCAACTGTGGTCTCAACAAAGAATCAAGACAAGTTCTAGAATGAAAGTAATGATAGGTGAATACACACTAGAAATGAACTGATACGGCTCAAATTCTCACCAGCTAACGGCTATCAAATAATTCATTGAAATCAAATAAATTGCCACTTCACTTGAATCAAGACACAAAATCCATTAGTTATCATGTCTAAAGTGAATCCCAACTATAATCGTCTCAACTTGCAACTTTCACAAAAAAACTGAAGAAAAATCACACTATTTTTCAAAAAAAAAATTCAATTTTTCTCCTTTTTTTTCAAAGAAAGGAAAAGATGGATGGAATGAAATGACTCTCCTCCCACACTTAAATATTGCATTATCCTCAATGTCAGCACACAATCCAATAAATAGATAAACAACACAATATAAAGAAAGTGAAAGGAGAGAATACAACCGAATGGACTTGAAAATGGAGATTCCAAGGGTGGCTCAGATTTCTTTTGTAGCTAGTTAGCAATTTATTTCCTACAAAACATAAACAAAACAAACACTGATGTAGAAAAAGAAAAGAGAACTACATTATAAACTAAAAGGAACTTTATTAAAGACTAACTAATCATTAATATCAAAAACCAAGATTAAAACTACTTTATTCCTTCTTAACTGGACAAATATGAGTCTCACTACTTTAAAACATTTTGATTTATCATTCAGTGATGACCCATGGACTTCCTCAACCATCAGTAGTCTCATAAAGTTAAATTCAGCATATTCACAAGCAGTGAAAGAAGGAAAATCAAATTTAAAACATTTAAAACTAAAGAAAGAAAATTGATAATCAAATTTAAAAACACTAGACTCTAGACTCTCTAAATATCTATCAAAGCCAATAAAATCTACTGGACTCTTATCAGTAAGAGTCACTGCATCCATAAAAGAATTTAATTTCAACTTCTCACAGTCCTTTAAGCTCAAGGTGTCTGACAGTTTCTTTTTCTCAGTTGGGAGAGTCTGTTGATTGTTGGGAACTAGCTCAACAACTTCAAGAATTTGTTCTAGACTCTCAACAAGAGAAACAATGTCTTCTCTGATCAAAGAGATAGTAGTAAGCTCACAAAATTCTAAACAATGATCAACAACAGAATCTAGTCTCTCATAAGTATCAATAATAGCACAAGCATCAATAGAATTTTCAGTATCAGCACTATCTCTATGCATGCTCTCATTAATACTAGTATCATTAGTAGAATCAATCTTATCAACAATTTTAGTGCAAACAAATGACTTTTTGGATTCAACAGACTCATTAGACTTTAGAAACTCATTAATCTCAACACATATTAGACATGTATGCATATCATCATATAAGCATTTAAAAGTGGGGTCTGAATTATCAACAATAAGCTGTCTAACAATTTTACTGTCTATATCCTTTTCACATGCTACATCTACCATTTCATCAGTTGTACCATCACAAGCTAGTGAGGAATCATGTTGATTAGTACATGCAGGGGACTTACTAGTCTCAATGAAAGCATTAATCTGGGAGCATCTATTACATATAGTGGATCCAGTACACACATAATCAATAGAGTTATTAAAAACAGCTATGTCACATTGTCTAGATGGTATGTTATCCCTAAACTCAGAAGATGCATCATCAATAGGCTTATCAATCAATCCTAGAGTAGGAATAGAATGATCATCACATTCTAGGTGACCCCCACACTTATCTACTACCCTACACTCAATAGATTCATCAATTGGTTCAGAAATGAAATTTTCACTATAATCACAGTTAGGTGTAAACATACCAAGTGCATCAGTATACAAGGATTCATGAACATCAACAAATGTGTCAATTTTGCTCAATGAATTACTACAATCAACCATATCAGGAGATTCAATAACAATTTCTTCATCTACAACATCATCATGCAATTCAGAATCAACAACAATATATGCATCAGTAGTCACAGTACTATCAAGCAAACTAGATTCAGTTCCAACAAATTACAAAGTATTAGAAGATGGAAGGATATTACTGAATGAATAGGACTCTTCCTCCTCTATACATTCCCTTCTAATTTGCTCTTCAGTTAATTTAGTAGAACTTGAAGTCAATTGATTCATTTGAAATCCCAAATCCTTCATAAGTTTGTCAAACCTTTGTTGACTTTCAAGATGCCATTGTTCATTTTCTTGTTAGACCATTTAATGTATTTGTTGGTTTCAAAGATCAAAGGCTTCTAATTGCTACATCATCCTCTCTGGCTAACTTGGTTCTCTCTGGACTTCTTGTTGCATGTATCCCTTGTAATAATTGTAAGGATGATATTTTGGCTCTTGCATATGGAAATTATGGTATGGCTCATAATGATGGTGGTAACTGGGGTGAACTTCACAAGAATGGTGGTATAGTTGTTGGACTTATTGATATTAATGTGCTTGTCGTTCTTGTCTTTGTCGTTCAAGAAGGCCTTGAAGCATTGACTCAACTTCATCCAACTTCTAGCAAATCCTATTATTTGCACAAGAATCATAGACACCTTGATTAGAATAATAAGGATCCATTTCAGACAAAGAATATTGAAAGCACAATTAACTTCAGCACAAAAACAATTCACTAACAAATTATGACTAAAATTAATTCTAAATCAAGAAAATAAAAATCAAATGAAGAAAAGACCTAATTAACAATCAAGAACACTCAAATATAGAGGTTAATGACACAAAATAAACTCACAAAAAATAAAGAAATTAAGTCCTGAAAAATTGAAAAATTCCTAAAAAAAATTTGAGAAAATACTAAAAAATTAGAAAAAGTACTTTAAACATTGGAATTTGACCAAACAATGGTACGCCTAATAGAATAGCTATTACTTTTGCTTAAAACACCCAAAAACCTTGGAAAACAAGAATTTTCTGGGCACTTTAAACAAAAATTCCAGCAAGCAGACAAGTTGATGCGCAACACCAAACTGATCCAAATCTAAGCTTAAAACAGCGGAAGAACTAAATAAAAATAGAGCTAAAACAGAGCTAAAATAGAACAAAAACACTTAGAAAACTTTCTTAAATAATTGAGAATCCAAGTCCCCAGTAAAGCCACCAAATTTTGACGAGTCTATCGCGCAACCCTTAAAATAAACTAGGTTGGATATTATATGCAATATAAGGCACAACCTAGGTCATCTCCCTCAGAAATGAAATTCAATATTCAATTGGGTTTTCTAAATGTTAAAGGATCCTAAAAGCTATCTAAATTAGGGGGTTTTTGATCTAATTAAATTGAGTGAAATGAAAATGAATTAAAGTTCCTAAATTCTACCTAATTGGATGAATTATGGTTGAATGATAAACTTGTGACTAGCTTTGGATTCATCTCTTAGTATCCACTATCCTTATCCTAATTCATTTGTGATTAATTCTAGTCTAAGAATTCTAAATTGTGTTCATTGGCAAGGGATCTTGAATTACCACTCAAGATTCAAGAAACTAGCAACTTGATGTTAATTGAGACCTCAACTCCCATTAAATTTTTAATTCTTGTGATTAAGATCTTTGAACATGTAAATGAATGATTAATTGATCAATTAGCCTCTGAATTAACATCCTATGATATTTAATTAACCAATCAAACTCTAAGGAATCATCAAATCAATCAATTAAGCACACCAATTCTGACAAGCATTTTATCAAACACCTTGATTGCATACTTAGAAAATGGTAGGAAAATGAAAATCCAGCACTTAATTCATACAATTAATCAGCCAATATCTCTCCTAATCAATGTCTAACCAGCCATTAATCATGAACTACACCAATTTCAATCATTTACAAGCTCAACTAAATAGATAAAATAATTAAAATTGGTATAGAAAGAGAGGAAAATAAAATGAAATTCTTAGCCCAAGATTTTGATTCTAATCCTTGGATTCAAGGTTCAACTCAAGAGCCTTCCTCCTGGCTAATCACAAGGTGGATTAGAACTTCATTGGAGAATGGATGGAGGTGAGAAAAATAGAGGAAATGTGGTGGAAGAGCATGGAGTGGCTGCTGGACGAAGGGGCGTCCCAATGGAATGACCGAGTGAATGCATAAAATGGAATGTGTCAATCAATGAATGGACGATAGTAGCGTGATAAAGGCATGGGTTGAATGGATGATGTGGATGAATTACGATTAATGTGCATCTGGATGATGTTCTTTTATTCCCTCTACCCAAATAATAATCCATTCATGTGTTTCATTAATCATTCACGTGCTCAGCCATCTCATTCCTTCTCATTGCCCGTAGCCACATCATGCGTATATTAGGTGGGCCCCACTTCATTTTGTTTTATAGTATTCCACTTTTTTCCTTCTCCACATAGCTTCTTCTTCTTTCCATGTCTTGCCTTCAACCCAGCTTATTCTTCCCGTAAAACCTTCCTCTCTTCTCAGGCTTTAAACCCATTGCTTTTCACATTTTTCACACTTCTTAATTCTGCACGTAATTTCTCGTATAAAATTTTGCGTGGTTTGGTGTTCTCTAGCTCGAACTTCCTCTCCACATGAATCACTATTTTGCTTGTGTGTTTGTTTTGCTCAAAAGCTTCATTTCTATTTTCATAGCATTTCTTCGTTTCAGCTTCACATGAGTTCGACGCACAACTCTTCTCCTTAAGCAGACGTGCATGCTCGTTACTTTAGCTCCTTCCAGCTCATACATCCTTAATTATTCCTATGTGGCTGCTCCTTCATTCATTCATCTTGCTTCTAAACCTCTATTTCAACTACATATGTTTCTTTTCGTGTTTCTCATTTTCCTTCACCAACCCATAGTTCTTCACGTAGCTTTTTCTTCCTACAAGCAGCTCATGTTGCTCTTCCTCTTTTCTTTCCACATAAGCTCAAGTTTACTACTGTATGAGTGGGTGGCTTGTGTGTTATTACATGAGCTGCTGGTCTTGTGTGTTCAACATGATTACTGCTCCTTACTTCTCACCAAAACGTTCTTTTTTTCAAGCTCAAGTGTGTAGCTTTTTCATGCATTCTGCTCCACGCAAACTCATGGTTCCACTTTCTTCTACTTTCATGTTATTTCCACGTTGCTGTCTAGCCCTCATGTTTTCTCCATGCAAGCTTCTTTACACATAGAAGTTTAGTTCTCACATAGCTTTTCTCCTTGTTTATGTGCTCCTCAACTTCCTTTCCATTCAAGCTCCAATTTCCATTGAAAATCTGCACAAAATAATAGACCAAATTAAGTGGGAAAGATTTTATAAAGTTCATTACAAAATTTATGCATTAAAATTCTAAAATCTTGTAAATAATTTCCTTGAGTGCACAAATGGCTACTAACATCAAATTTTACCTAATTAAACTCCTCAAGCTATATTTTCTCATTAAAATGCTTAAGTTAGGAGAATTAAAACATATAAAAATCATGCTTATCATTCACCTTTTATGACTTCTTATAATCCATATCCTTTTCTTCCATATTCATATTATCCTCAAGAAGCTGACTACTTGAAATGTTTCAACATGAATAATGAAGTCTTCAAAAAGAAAGAAGACTATGTTAGTCTAGTACAACTTAGGTAGCTTCAGCCTAGACAATCACAACCTTGACCTAGAGACCCTAGTCCTCCATAAAAACTTCCTTATTTCTCATCCTATCATCAAGCTTCTCCCTCATGGACCAAACCTCCTGAGCAACCTCCTCCTTCAAAACCTTCACAAATTCATACACCACCTTCTTCTCTTAAAAATACCTAATCTCCTTACCTTGATCATTCCCAGAAAAATAAACAAACTTAAACTGAATCTTCAAGGCATTTTGGAACCATTGCTTTATCATCCTTAATAGTTCCCTATAATTTTGATTTAGACTCTGATCAATCTTAAATACTTTGCCTAAAACCTATTAGTACTAATGATGATGAACCTATACCACATTTATCCTCTTATATAGTCAATACCACTCATGTAGCAAAATATGATGAGTCTAATGTAGACCATGAAGATCATACTAAGTATCAACCTTATCAAACAACTTTTCTAGAGAATGCTCAAAATCAAGCTCATCTGTCTTCTGGACCCTGGTTTACGTTTGATGAAGTTCCTCCTGATAAATGGAGAGACAAGCTACATGAATTACTGAGTTCACTACCAGATTTACTAGTACTCTCTGAGAATGGTTTCAAAGCCTAGGGGAATATAGACAACATTTCTATATAACAGCTGGTAGTGCTAATGACCTCCTTGGTTTCCTTCATAAAGAATTCCTTGGAGACTTTCAACTTGTTGACAAACAAAAGCGTCAAGGGTACTTTCATATATGTTACTACTCTCTAAAGAAAAAAGATCTTGATTTTCATTATAAAACGATGGCTGAGAAATACTATCTTTTCAAGGGATTTAATGATGTCAATCTATGACACACATTTATTGCCTCCTTACTAGAAGAGTTATAGCCATAACCCTCAAGAGCTATTCGGTCCCTCAGAAGAGATATGACATACATTTCTCTTGGAAAAATTTGCTAGTTGACTATAGCTATTCTTGAAAAGCTATGTGAGTAACATAAAATGTTTGATTTAATGATAGATGGAAAGCTGGCATTGCAAAAGGTTTGCAAAATATCATATCTCTAGATCAAGTGCAAAGATAAGTCTAGATTCTCATGTCTGACAAAGAAGAAATCCCATTCCAAGCATGCGTACACCAAACCTTACAGGCCTTATAGAAAGAAAAAGCCTAAAAAACCAATTAAGTATTTCAAAAGGAGATTAACTCAATATAAGAAAAGGGATCACTATTACATTTGTGGGAAAAATTGACATTTTGCCAAACAGTAACCTAACAAAACAAAAAAAAAAGTAAAACTCCTTCAATAAATACAAGCTAGCATTCTTCTAGTAGAAGATTATGACATTGAAGAATTGTTTTCGGAACAAGAAGATGTTGATGATAATACTGCCTTTGCTCTACCTAGACTTCAATCTTCAGACTCTGAACTTTTTGACCTAGATCCTTCTAAAGATTATGTTAATCATAGCTATTCCATGTAGCCATTCAATCTAACAAAATAGAAAGAACCATTAATGCCTTATATTCAGATGAAAATTCTACAAAGTAAGTATCATAAGCCTATTCCTATTATTGTTTATATGGATACTGGAGCTTTGAAAAGCCTTATGAATGTTGCAATCCTTCCTCCACAGGCATGGACTACTCTTTCAGAATACTTCAGTGCTGCTGATGAGAAAATTTTTATAGTTAATCTTATTACCAAGAAAAGAATCGGTATTAGGATCTTCCCCAATTGCATTGTTTGGACTAAATTACTTAGTAGCATACTCCCAAACTAAGACATTCTTCTTAGAATGGACATTTATTGTCAGGCCAAGAGACTTCAAATCCTTTCTCAAGGAATACAATTCAAACAATAATTTAAGGCTTACACCTTTATCTCTAAGGTGTTTGAGCTTTCCCAAGTTCCTATTGGTTATGAAGAACTCCGTGACCAATTTATGCCATACTATCCAGAATCACATGATCATTTTTCCTATTCCTCTCCTCTTTGGAAAAATAGCGAATTCTTCATCCAGCTTCCATTTAAAAGAAATGAAGATATCAATTCCACAAAGGCAACTGATAATAAGTCCATTTGAAATCTTTGAAATAATTGGATATATTGCTTATTGTAACACCATATTCATCTATCTTTTTCCTTGTCTCATTTCTAGTTCCTTCCCTTAGGATAGAAACTTCTTAAAGAAAATTCAATTAAAAGATCGCATTATTTTGCATTACGTCATACTTAAATTTTTCATTTTGCATCCTATGGACCATATTAACTCACCCACATCATTCTCTAATTAAATTACATTTACACAACTCAAAACAATCTCAAAATGTCACAAGAATCTCGAGTTGCTAGCATATATATACAAAAATTACATGTTCAGTCTTGGGTTTTACTGCTAGATTTTTGGTGTCAACTTTGGAAAATCATAACTAAATCTAGAAAAATTGAAATCAAACACACTATACCATTCTGGAAAGCTTTTATGCTAAAAATAAGTCTAGACCAAAACAGAAACGTTTAGCCACTAAAAATCGATGGAATAGTACCAAAGGTACTGCTACATTACTGGTACTGACTCTAAACTTCAAATATTCATATCTCTCTACTTAGGCCTTCAAATAAGGTGATCTCGGTGGCCATGAAAAGCTTATTATGTCTAGTTTATGCCTGTAAAATTTCATAAGTATTGGATACCATTTAGCCCTTAAATGACATAGGAGAAGAAACCGACTATATGAACAGTAACCATATCAGTTTAGCAGCTTGTTGGCAATTTTGCAAAATTCATAATTAATTCTCTAGATGAGATCTATATGCATGCCAAATTTCATGGGAAAATTCGTTCATTTGGTCACTTTGTGATATAAGGTTGCAAAATAGTACTTTTATGCCTCTTTAAGGGTCAAGAATGGTTCAATTTGCCCTTTAGCTTTTCTAGGGCCACTTAAGCATGTAGGAAAGCATAAAAATAGCCTACTAAACATATTCCAAGGGTCCAAAATCCCAAACCTCAAAAATTTACTCTCTTACTTGATGATATACACAAGGAACATACATGCACCATCTTGCATTTCCATGTCAAAAACATATACTATCATTCATATGAATCCAATTCTCATACATATAGCATATATCCATACATTTATAAGTGTTCAAGGGCTTATACATCATATACATCATTGGGTTACATCTTTTCACAACAAAATAGTTACAAAATAACTATTTAACAAATTCCTTGCCAATCTCCTTGCCTTTAAGTATGGTGGCTCCCATTTCTTGGCTCACTTGGTCCACCCAGACATTTTAGGCAATGGAGAGGGAAAAGGAGATTCTAGGAATCCCAATAGCCTTTATCCCTTTCAAACACACATAATAGATGCAATTTCAAGTCTAAAAATGTATGCATGGCTATCTTGAAATTTATAAGCATACATAAAACATTTCCTTCATTCAAGAAGTCACACACAACATACATAGGCTTGCCAAGATAATGTTTTAGACTCATCCATTCTCTTTGGGACTTTTGGACTTGCCTTACCCATTTTTAAGGGACTTTTGACTAAGCCTCACTCTTCTAGAGAATTTTGGCTTTGTCTTACCTATTCATAGGGACTTTTGGCTTCACCAAGTTTATACAAGCTAAAACATGTTTATAAAGCATCTTTCAAACACATAAACAAGGCATCATGGTACCATGGCATGTACATATACACTAGAAACATGTTTCATAGCTTAAACATACACACACACACATTCAAAGACAAGAAAACACCCAAACATGCATGAGCGAAAGGAGAGAAAGCTACCTTGTATACAAGAACACATTTTGCTCTTTGGAATTTCTTCCTCTTCCTCAGCCAAACACCCATAAGGAGGTGGAGCTTGATTCTTTTAGCCTAAACACATCAAATGGGATCTAATTACACTCTTGAAACAATCTCTAATGCCACACACTCTCTAGAAAAACTTTAGCACTCATATGATTCAATTATGGTTCCATGAAGCACCTAATGAAGTAATACCAAGAATTCATGATCTTGGCTCTATTCTTTCATTCCATCTATGATTTTTGACTCCATTTAAACTCCTTAGAGCCATCATACAATTAATTTGAGGACCCTAGCTATATGTTGCTTCCTTAAGTTATAATATGGAACCTACACCTCCATCTCCCTTCCTAGGCTTCCTAAAAATTTTTCAAGGCTTTCTCTCATACTCTTCCATCATATATAATGCAAAACTAGGCTTAGAAGAAATTAAAACACTCCCTTGGTGCTTCTCCTCTTCTTGGTTGAGACATGACTTCTAATTGCACCCATGGAAGCTGTTTTGCTTTCTTTGATGGGAGATGCATGTCAAAGGCTTCTTTGATGTCTTAGGGACTCATATAAACTCTTAAAATACCTTAAATTTTGGCTAGAAACTTTCCTATAAACCAAAGTGCAACTAAAATCCTAGGTTAAGCATCTTGCAAATTCATAATTCTTTCTTTATTCTCTTTGCATTTTCTTATTTTCCACACTCTAAATCATATGTTTCACTCTTGGTTTGGTTCAAATTTAATCTCCCCTTGGCTGTCCTAGGAGTGGCCAAACCATACACAAAGGAGAAGAAGAAGAAGAAGAAAAAGGCATGAAAGTCAATTATTTCTACCTTAATTCAAGTCCTTTTCAAGAGTCTCTTCCTTTGCTTTAGCTCTCTTCTTGAACTTTAAACTTCTCCCCTTTGGTCTAAGCTCAAAATAGAACCAAATACCTCAATATAACTATGGGAAGAAGGAGGAGAATAAGTTTACTAAGGGGAAGAGCAAGAAATTCCATGAAAATCATACATTTTGCTTGGCTTTTTCTTCTCCCTTTTTCCTCTCTCTTGTGTGCCTCTCTCCTTTGGTCTCACTCTCAATTTTAGGTAGCAAGAAGGTTGGCTAAGTGAGGAGAAGATGGGATGCATCACTTAAACAAGAAGGGATTAAAAATTGTTTCAAGAAAATTTCACATATGTCCCATCTTTTTGGAATTTTTGTTTTAGGTTTGTTTTAGCTCTTTTTTTAGAATCATCTTTTCCACCATAAAATTTAGATTCTCAATCTTATAAAATGCCTTTGGAATCACTCAATTTGGAGCTAAAACCTTCCTGAATGAAATGGTCAAAGTTTAGGTCAACTATTATTAAAAAATGTACACCTAACGAGTTTTAACTGTTTTAGAGCTTCCCATGATTTTCAGGGCTTTTGAGAACCCCAGAAAGCTCAAAATTTCCATTTAAAAAACCCTCCTGTGAATATTCTAAAAATTACCTAAAATTATGAAAAAGCCATTTTGTTTTGCAACTATTTCCTTAAATTCTATCTAATCATATTGGCTCCAGTTTCAAGATGCCTTTAGCCTCCTATTTTCATTATTTGATGTGCAAATTATTATCCTAATTTTTCTAGAATTTAACTCTCATTTCAAAAGACTTACTTTTAATACATATTCATTTTCGTCATTTTTACAAACCTAGACATTACACTTATTGTATTGCTTTACCTCTTAACCTAGCCCAATTCAATGATGTACTTTATGTCTCACAGCTTAAAAGGTACTTGCCAAACCCCTTATATTGTAACACCTCGAAAATAATTAATAATGATTTTTAGGATTATGAAATTATTAAGAGGGATTTGAGGAAAAATTATAAGGAGATCGGACTCTTGAGGAAAATGGTAAATTTGAGTATCTTAACATAATAATTATTAATTGCATGATTTGGGGAAAGTAAAATAATATTTATGGATTTAAATATGATTTTAGCCCATGATTAATTTATGTGTGCCAAGAACATTATTAGAAGCCCATTCTTATTTCTATTAAAGGCCTAACTTTATCTTAATATGACCCAACTCTACTCTTATAGAAGTCCAACCCATTTTGAACTCAATTAACCCATATAGCTTGACCTAACTTATTAAGCATTAGCCCACTTGAAACATAGGGCTCATTGGACTAGCCCACATGCACTAAAATCCTGAAGAGCCTACTTGCATTTCATTTGAGTATTGAAAACATAAGGTTCTGCAAAACAAGGGGGAATATTCATACATATGATAAGGGTGCTAGGGTTCCTCACCTTTTAGGCTCTGATTCACAAGTTTAAAAGGAGATTTAGCTAAGGTGAATTATATATAAGTTGATCCTCTCTTCTTTCTTTACATTTTGGTCTAATTGGTTTGTCATTTGGAAAATTTTCATCTCTTCTTAATAGGAAATTTGGTCTTTAGATGATTATTGCCATATTTTTAGAGTTAGAAGTTAGAGGGATGATTATGTAAGCATTTATGATAAGCATGATTTTTATATATTTTATTCTCCTTAGCTTAAACTTTTTAATGGTTAAATAAGGCTTAATGGATTCACTTAAGTAGATAATTGATTTCTATACCCATTTTCTGCACTTTAGGAATTTAACTGCAAAATAATTGATTTTAAATGCATAAATCATTTTAAATGAATTTTGTGAATTTTTCTCCTTTGTTTTCATGCAGATTTTGGGCAAATCATCTCTCATGTTAATGAAGGAATGGATGAATCATGCTACACAATTCCCACTTTGAATCATGCTCCATGTTGCAGCAACACAAACAAATATTCCACCATTCTCACATGAGCAAGTTGTTATTTAAGTGGGGAGAAGGTGAGTTCTCGAACTTGGATGGATGGCTACGAGTTACTGGGCAGAAGCTACATGAGGTGCTTTAATAAGAAATGAAGAAAAAGCTCGTGAGAAGCACCACCAGTTTTCACGTAAATGAAGAGCAGCTGCATGTGAGAGAAGATTTTAACATGAGAAAAGAGAAGGAGCTACAGCTTCAATGTGAAAGAGCTGAGAATAAGAGGTGAGAAAGGGGCTACCACATGCACACACTCATTTGAACTCGAGGAAGCATGAAGAAGACGCTGGGTAGAACGTGCCACTATTTGAGAGAAGAAGGAAGCTCAAGTTGAAGAAGTTTGAGAGAAGAGACATGGAAAGGAGCTGACGTGATTGTCACGATGGAACAGAAGTGTGGAGAAAACAAATGAAGAAGCTGAGCTGACGAGGGACTCAAAAAAGAAGCAAACTCCAGCTCCCTTGTTCTCCCATGGAAGACACACACACAAGCATTCTCTGCACGTACTTACACATAGGCAGCGAAGCACACTCATATAGTAATAGTTCATCATCTCAAAGCTCACACGTCTTAACTCCATATATCCACAAAGCATTTGAACGAGCTACCAGTCCCCACTCCCAAGTCATCATTCACGCAAGCCACAAGTTCCAGCAATAGCCAGCCACGTTGCTTCACCCACGAGCTTTCCCTTGACAATAGAATGTGATTTTGTAGGCTTGAATTAATGGTTCCTTGGGTTTATGGGAGGAAGAGACTATGAAGGAAAGAAGCATGAGTTAAAGGATGAATGTAGCTACATGAAAGGAAGCAAGAGGAGGCTGGGAACTAGCTTAATAGTAACGTGAATAGAGAAAAAGAAAAGAGAAGCTGGATTGAGAGCATCCATGCATGCACACTTACGGGTTGGAATGAGCTACTTGTGGGGAGAAGTCTAGGCCATGAAAACACACACATGTAAAGGCAAAGCTAAGGTTTTAATGTGTGAAGAGGAAGAAGGAACAACTACAGGTTAGTAAGTGTTAAATGTGGCTGTTACAAAGGAAAGAATAAACATGATAGAAAGAGATGAAGCTTCATGCTTGGCTAGAGATGGAACATAAAGCATGCAGCTCGAGTTAAAGAAGAAACAAGAAAATGAACTAGAGAATAACGCTGAGCAGAGAACGATGAAGTAGAATGAAGGAGAAGGACCACATGTTTGCTATGTGTTGGATGGAACATGAAGAATGTCAGTGAGAAGAACAGAAGCTACACAAGGGTAGAACGCGAGGTAAGGGGGAGATTAACGAGGAACAGCCACATAAAGAACGAAGAAGAAGCATGGGCTGAATGCATGAGTGAAATTGACATGAAGAAGCTTATGAGCAAATGCTATAGCTTGGAGAAGGAAATAGTAAAAAAATTAAGCTGGAAATGAAGAGTAATGACATGGAAAGCATTAGGAAATAAGAAGCATGTAGCATTACATTGGGGCTCACACTTATTCATGCAAAGAAGAAGAGAAAAATCTACGGGCAATTGGAATGGGGGGCTGAGTACATGAATGATTGATGAGACATGTGAATGAATTATTATTCGGGCAGAGGGAATAAAAGAACATCATCCAGACACACATTAATCATAATTTATCCACATCATCTATTCATCCCACGCCTTTATCAATTCATCATCATTCACATCGTCACATTCACACATTCACGCCATTTCGTCCAGAGACCATCCTCTCCACGCCATTTTCTCATCCATCCTCCATTCCCATTCCATCTTCACTCAAATGAAGAATTAATTCCATGTGTGGCTAGCTAGGAGAAAGATCCTTAATGGAAGCTTGAATCTATGGAGAAGAACTCAGAAATTTGGCTAAGATTCATAACTCTTTCTACATTGACTTTTGTTATTTTATTTGCTTGGTTAAGCTTGTAATTGACTGGATTAATGTAGTTTATGATTAGTAGCTGGTTAGATACTAATTAGGAGAGCAATTGATGTTTTAATTGATTAATTTTAGTGCTGGATTTTCATTTTCTTACCATTTTTCAAGTGTGCAATAAAGGTGTTTGATGAAATGCTTGTGAGAATTAGTGTGCTTAATTGTCTAATTTGAGGGTTCATTAGAGTTTAATTGGTTAATTGAATCTCCTAAAGTGTTAACTCAGAGGCTAATTAATCAGTCAATCATTCAATTCAATTGTTCATAGATCTTAATCACAAGAATTAGTAATTTAATGGTAGTTGAGGTCTCAATTAACATCAAATTGCTAAGTTATTGATTCTTGTGTGGTAACTCAAGATACATTTGCCATGAACACAATTAAGGACTCTTAGGCCAGAATTAATCACAATTGGATTAGGATAAGGATAGTGGATACCAAGGAACGAATCCAAAGCTAGTTACAAGTCCATCATTCAACCATAATCCATACAATTAGATAGTTAGTTAATTTAATTCAATTTCATTTTAGATAGTTTAATTAGATCAAAAACCCCCCTAAATTAGATAGTTTTAGAAACCTAATTGAACATTAAACTCCATTTCCAAGGGAGATGACCTAGGTTGTGCTACTAGCTACATATTTAGCCCAACCTAGTTTTATTTTGAGGGTTGCAGATAAACCCATTAATTTCCTTTCCTTTTTATGTATTATTTTCTTGGAGAATGTCCCTAAGGACTAATTTGCATCATAAGTTCTGCTATAATGTAAAAATATAAGGAGACAGGAGTGAAACACTATAGTTTCTGCGCTTGATGACTTAAATTCGAATTTTGGAACTCATTAAAGGAATGGATGAGTGCTTCTACCATTTTGTGATGTGTGAATGCTAAAATTTTATTATTTGGATTGATTTTTGGTGCATGGTTTTTATATGGGGCAAAATGGAGATGTTAGAAGTGGTCTATTATAGATTCTTAGTATTTTGACCTTAAATTCATGCTACGAATCCTTTAGGAACTTAGGTAAGCAATTCTCAATAGATTCTTGATGAACTTGAATAATGGATAGGAAATTCCTTGCTAATGATAGTTAAATGATAATGACTATGCTTATTTTAGGCTTGGTATGCATTTTGATTATAATGGTAGCTAAAGGAAGAGTAATTGGGCTTTATTGAAGTAATCGGGGTTAATTTCCTAATTTCATGTATATGCTCATTTTAATCTAATACTTGTTGTACATGTATGATTTTGAATGCTAAATGAATGGTTGACTATCTATTATGTTGTGATTAGATCTTGTGAGTCCATGGTAGAGCAGTGGTGAGGTTGCCACCTGTGCATCATGCTTTGATTAGGCACCGGGTTATGATCAGACCCCTGAATGCATTGAACCCAAGTTGTGCTCATTGGGGGAGTTAGTGCCATGGACAGGCCTCTCCCAGTGTTATTGGTCATTAATATGTTGTATGTGATTGATAGTATGGGATAGTAGTTATTGATAGCTCAACTAGTTCATTTGCTAATTGAATTGATAATTTTGGTATTTGATAAGTTAAAAATGCATTATGTTGATTAATCTATACATATATATGGAATTTTCCTCTTGTTACTAAGATTAGAAATCTCACCTTAGTTATGGGCTAACATTTTCAGGGATCGAATCTATTAGTAGCAAGGAGAAATTAATGGAAGCCTACTAGGATGGTTTAGTAGTGTATAGGCTTGAATGCCTTGTTTAAATGGGTTTATATAATATGCATTCTAGCATTGTTATTTGTTTTGTATGATTGCCATTTTCTATCATATATTGCCAAGTGTAAGAATTGATTTTATAATATGAAACATTATGGAATTGGTACTTGTGATTGTAGCTAGATGATTATTAATAAGTACCTTGATATTCAATGACCTCTACACAATTAATATTGTAAAATTGATGTTTGAGCTATTAGTATAAAGGATTTAAAGGTTTGGGCTAGTTTAAATGTGTTCTCTACACCTACTTAAGGTATTTAGAGGAATTTAAAAGCCATCCTTTGGGTTTTGAGTTGTTACTTGAAAGCTTTAGAAGCAACTCTTTGTTTTTGCTGCCTTATAGTCATTTTGCTTTCATGAGAAGTCATTAGGTGATTTTGTGGATGTTGCATAGTCATATGTTGTATCTGAGGTTGTTCTGGGGTTTTGGGGATAGGGACATGTTTATATGGTTCATGGAAACTTGTTTAAAGTGGTCTAAGGTCAATTGGTAGGAAAAATACATTTTTGAAGTTGTCACTTATAGCTTTATGTACGTTTGCTATTATAATTGGAATTAGAATGATTGGATTAACTTTTAATCCTTGAGTTAGGTAAGACAATTAGATGGAGAATTTAGGAATGTAAACTCTTTAATAACCTTGCCTTTTAGCCATTAAAAGACCCTAGGATTGATCTTGAAGTAGTAGCAAGTTGTTAGTTCATTCCTCTAAATATTTTGGTGCAATAGGTTTCCAAGTCATGGCCAAGTTTTCCCAAGTCACGGCCAAAATGAGTTGATTGTGTTCCAGTAGTGATTTTGGCCATGGCATAAAAATTTTTGGTTGCAACACAAGCACTTCACCATGGTGCAAAATTATCCAGAGGCTAATTTGGCCGTGGTGTAAGTATTTTGGCCCCAGCGCAAGCAATTGGCTATGGCATGAATATTTTTGGGTGCAGCACAAATTGTGTTTGTGTCAAAATTTAATCCAAACCTAAGTTTAGCCATAGCATAAGTTCTTCAAGTCATGACGCAAGTATAGAATTAAGCTTTTAGAGTTTCCAAAGGCTAAGTTGGCCGTGGCCTAAGTTTTGAAACCCCCAATTTAGTTATAAATTCATAATTTTCACTATGGTATTGATGAATAATGACTTTTAATGTAACATATATAAGTTTTTAGGCTTCTTAGAGGTATTTTGGTCGAGACAAAATTGTTAATAAGAGTTTTGAATGACTAGAAACAATAATCCTGTTGTACAACTTGATGGTGAATATTGATTATTTAAAGGTTCAAATTTTCCTATATTTCTATCCACAGCTAACTCATTAACCAAATTAGACCTTAAGTGCACTAGATTAAGAACACAATTATACTTAATTAACTTCATTAGTAGTTAGGGCTGTTACACATATGTCATAAATATGAGAACATTCAATTGTAGGATAATCTTCCTTATATTATAGTATTAGAAAAAATTGTTGATATCAAGATCAAACAGTTGAAAAATAAAAGTATTCCTCTGGTGAAAGTGGTCTGGAAGGGCCTATCTTCTAATAAAGCAACTTGTGAGTTAGAGGATGACATAAAGAAGTAATATCCATAGTTATTTATGTCATATTTGGCATTTTCCAAACCCTTAAACATCAAATTAAGGGTTGATAACCACGATAATGAGAAATTAGAAGCTCAAATGAAAGGAAAGGAAAGAGCAAAAATAACAAAAACAAAGTCCAAGCGGCTAAATGGAGTAAACCAACATATCAGTGACAAAATCATAAATTTAGGAAAAATTTTAGAAACTCAAATAAAAGAGTTTTAAATGACAAAGTTAAACTTATTAAGGATTTTAAAGGCCCCAAAAAAATTAAAGACCATCAGAGTGGTTAAAACCTTAATAATATAGGTTTAAAGTGTTAAATGACTGAAACTTTGACTGAACTCTTTCAAATTGTTTTGAATCCCAAGAATTTCAAAGCAAATGCTTCTAATAAAGTAGAGAGGCTAAATTTTTGTATGTAGAAGAAGGCTTTTGAAAAGGATAAAGAATGAGCCCAAACAAAGGAAATTAAGCGAAAGAACACAATCGGTATTTTGAAAATTGTAATAAAAATCTTCCTTTCCTTTCTATATTCAATGTCACCTCCTTCTTCCTTCTATAACTGACATTTATAACCTTTAAACTAGATGGATATGGCATGAAAATAAGAAGAGAGAGAAAGGGGGAGAAAAAGGTAACAATGGTAAAGAAACATGCCTAATTTCATGCTATGCTAGTTAGAAACTTTCTTCTCTTCTTTAAGCTCTTTCTAATGGTGGTTTTAGCTTCTTGAAAGGTCATAATGAAAAGACAAGATTTGAGGCAATCAAGTTTATCATAAGAATCACCATTGGAAGTGCTTACAAGTAAAGTATGATATAAGTTAGAAATTTTGCATTTCCTTTAAGTTTCATGATGGTCTTGGTTCAGCTTAGATATAAAAAACCTAGAGGCAGTTTGAGTTTGGCTAAAACATGATAGGAATAAGGGTTTAGAAGTATGGAGAATAAGATTATGCAATTGAAATCGATTAAGAAAGTATAGAATTCAAGTTAGGGCACCTAGGGTTTTTTTGCACCTTGGAAGTTTTAAAACCTTAAGAAGATGTTTTAAGCCATCTAAGACCAAACTTGAACTAGAAAAGAGTCAAGGATATCCTATATTCATCAGATTCTCCATGGAAGAAACAAAACTCCCTTAACCCACCTTAAGAGCATAGGTTTGGCCAAGACATAGTATAGGTACCTAGGGAGTTGTTTTATTGATCCTAAGGTTATAAGTGGTCTAGATATGAATTATAAACACTAATAGAACCATTGGATTGAATTTATGAGCTTTACTTTGGAAGGTGAAATTTTATGGTTCAAAAAGACCTAAAAAAGCAACTTCACCTTTAGCTTGTTTAAACATGTATATGTGATAAATGTCAATTTTTATGTATTTTGTTCCTCTTTATTTGGACTTTCAAATGATGAATTATGGCTTAATAGATTTTATTAGATGATATTCAATTTCATTAGTCATTTTTGCACTTTAAAAATTAATTTGCAAAATTATTGGTTTCTAGTGCATGAATTTCTTTTAAATGATTTTGTAAATTTTCCTACTTAATATTTTTTATTATTTTTGCATATTTTAATGGGCAAATAGAAATTAAATGATGGAGATTAATTGGAGGAGAATTGAAAGTCACATGATTGGATTAAAGGGCCAAATATTTGAGGATGGAAACTTCATATGTGCAATGCCAAGCTTGGAATAATTGCCCACATTTTTAATGGAATATTAGAAAATGGAAAAATGGGAGACAAAATGAATTAGATGAATGGCACAGGATGAAGAGCATTATTGAGTAAAAGAATAGAAAGCACATGAAATGAAAGGAAGAAGGTATGAAGGGTTTTGTTTCTAATGTGGAGGGACGTGCAGTAAAGGATAAAGGAGCACTCACATTTCACATGGAAGCCACAGCACACTCAAGGCACTTCATTCATATTCATATGATCAAGCATGTGGAATCATGAAAGGAAGGCACAAGTCAATGCACGGACATGCAGTATCTCCCTACTTCTACATGGAGCCTCTCATATAGGACATGAATGAGAAGAGGGCCCCACTCTACAAACCACACACTCTCTCGGGTTGCCTCCTAATCATACATGAAGGCACGAATAGAAGATCCACAGTTCACACCATTAAATCACACACGAGTTAATTTCATGCATAGGGACACATAGTAGATCCATTTCATGAAGACTCACACACACTCCATGACTTCCTCATACACACATGGCCCTACACTCTACATTCAACATGAAGCACATCACTAATCCATACACCTATATGCACTAAGCTGACACATAGGAAGTCATATGGAAGAGGCTGGGTATTATGGAAAAGAAAGTACGTGAGAAGGACGCGGATGAGGGGGATTCTTGGGTTCTGTAACACCATAATTCTAAGACTTATCTCACATCATATGTAGGCTTATTTTGATGAAGCATAAGGATTTCTCAAGGAAAAGCCTTGGAAAAATACAAATAAATCACGTTGCATAGTGGATAAAATTTTCATTTAGTATCTCATGGACCATATGGACTCATCCATCTCATTATTATATTTAATTACACAAATACAAATGATAACCATCCCAAGAAATGGCCTAGAACTTGTGCAAGTGGATGGAATACACAAAAACTCTAGGTGCAGCCTCGGCCAGAAATTCAAAGTTACTGTCATAAATTTTGAAAAATTATAACTAATTCTAGAAAAATCAAAATCATGCATTCTTTATCATTCTAGAAAGTACATATGTCTACTTTATGGTAAAAATAAATTTAGGCCATAACAGAGGCTGATAGCTAGTGAAAATTGATGAAACAGTACCAGAGGTTGACTATCATTACTAGTATTGTCCTCCAACTTTAAAAATTCATATCTTCCTGCTCAGAGGTATAATTGGGCTAATCTTGGTAACCATGGAAATATTATCATGTCTAGTTTATGCCTGTAAAATTTCATGAGCATTGGAATGACACAACCTAAGTTTCTGAAGATATGAACAGTGTCTGCATCAGTTCAACAAAAAAATTCCAACTTTGAAAATTCATAATTAATTCCACAGAGCTCCAAATAATCTGGTCTTTCACTTTCCAAAAATCTTTGGATGAGATCTATATGTGTGCCAAATTTCATGGACAAATTCATTCATTTGGTCAGATCTTGACATTGAGTTGTGAAATGGCTCATTTTGTGTCATATAAGGGGTCCAAATGGTCCATTTTGAGTTCTAAGATAACCATGACCACTTGAGCAAGTGGGAATGTACCAAAATGACATTATAAACTTCTCTTAAAGGTTTATAAACCCAAAAATTGAAAACTCACTCTCTCACCCTTAGTCATACACAAGAATATACAAGTCTAATCATGCTCCTCAATGTCCATAATGCACTATATCATACACATGACATAAAATATCTTTTGTACATGATACATTTGCATAATTACATATGTTCATAAGGTCATAGAACATATACAATAATGGATTACAACATTTTCCATTCATATGGCCATAAAGAAGAAAAATCTAGGCACTTTGGCATCATACTCTATTCTTACAACTTGGTGGCTTCCATTACCTTGCTCATGTGGTCTACCTAGCATGTTAAGACATTGGAGAGGAGGGAATAAGATTCAAAGAATTCTAATAGCTCATCTCCCATTTCAATCATACATGAAGAATGAAAAACAAATCTTGATAATGCATGCATGAGCATAATGACATGTGTGATCACTCAAGAACCATTCTTAGCATTTGAACAAGTCACACAAAGCATACATAGGTTTGTCAAGCAAGTGGATTAGCCTCACCCATTCTTTTATGGATTTTGGACTTGCCTCATCCATTTTCTCTAAGAGGTTTTGACTTAACTTTACTCTTGGGAGATTCTTTACTTTGTCTCAACTAATTAAGGGTTCTTGGCTCATCCTCACCATGGCTAAGGATTCTTAGCTTCTCCACACTCAAGCAAACCAAAGCAAGTATACTAGCCATCATTTGAAAACATAATAAGACATCATGGTACCATGGAATATAGGTATATGCTAGAACACTTTTCATGGCTTAAAATATACATACATACATACATTCAAAGACAAAGTAGGCACACATTCATGCATGAAAGAAAGTGGAGAGAGCTACCTTTGTTGCAACCACACACTTTTTCTCTTGGAAATGCTTTCCCTTCCTCAGCCTCACACACACAAAGGTGTGGGATTTGTTTCTCTTGGCCTAAACACAATATATGGAAGCCAATTAAGTTTTTGGAGTCATTTCTAAGGCCATACATCTACTTGAAACTCTAACTTTGTCCTATGGTCCATTTATGGTTCCTAAATACACCTAATGAAGCAACATCTATCAATTGAGTTCTAGGCTCTATTCTTTCCTTTCATTTATGATTCTTGACTCCTTTTAAGCCTATTGGAGTTATCACCTAATTAAAACTAAGAGCCTAACTAGGTGTTTCTTCTTTAGGTCATATTATGGAACCTATGCTACCAATTCATTCCCTAGGCCTCCTAAATTTTTTCCAAGGTTTCCCTTCATCTTCATCCACCATATATGACTCAAAAATGGGCTTGGAACAAATTAAACTTCCCTTAGGTGCCTTAACCACTCTAGGCCAAGACTATGCATCTTCTTGGCATCCATGGAGCTTGTTTTGTTTTCTTGGTAGAAAATGCATATGAGGAGCCTTCTAGGGATCTTAGGAGTTTAGCTAAACACTCATTTAGGCCTAAGAATTATTTTATCAAATTAGATTTTAAAAGGGACACTAGAAACCCTAGGTTTGCTATCTTGATTTTCTATGGTTATTTGTTAATTCTCTTTGTGTATTCTTATTCTCCTCCCTTAAATTCCTAAGATTCACCCTTGGTTCTACCCAAAATCCTAGCCTTCTTATAACTCCTTATGTTGGACAAACCAAGGAGAGAAGGGGAGAAGAAGTAGCTACCATAAGAATGAAGATTTACCTTATTTTTCCTTAGTTTCTTGGTTGATTTTTCCTTGACCTGGCCTCCTCTCTTCAAATCTAAATTTTTCCCTCTGTTCTTCCCTTAAAACATATCCAAAGACTTCAATAAAACCATAAAAAAGAAGGAGAAATGGAGAAGAAAAGGTTTGCTAAAGAGAAAGTATGAAAAAGACCAAAATAATCCATACCTCTTCCTTGTTTTTCTTCTTCTTTTCTTCTCCTTCTTGTATGCCTTACCTTTAAGGTTTTTCCTCTAATTTAGGGCAAAAACAATTGCGTCTAAATGAGTGAGGAGGTGGGGTGCCTCATATATATAGTGCTGTGTTTGGAAACGTGTTCTGCTCCTCTCGAACCATGTTTCACATAAAGCAACAAATTGTTGCTTTTATGCAAATGTGGTTTTTGAATGTGAATCCAAACAGGCACTATGTAGGTTTAAGAAACACTTTTCAAAAATTCTAATTTTGCCCCTTCGTCTTGGCATTTTTGTTTCTAGTCCATTTTAGCTTCTTTTTTAGAACTGTCTTTTCTATTATGACATTTAGGTTCCCAATTTAATAAAATTTCTTTGGAATCACTCAAATCAGAGCTAAAACCTTTTCGACTGAGTCTATCAAAGCTCAGGTCAACTGACATTAGAAAACATCCACTGGAAGGATTTTCATTGTCCTAAGGCTTCTCATATTTTTTAGGGCCTCTGAGAACCCCGAAAAACTCAAAACTTTCATTTAAAAAGCCCTCCTATGTGAATTCTAAAATTTTCTCAAAATTATGAAAATGCCATTACATTTCGTTAACTTTTTGTTCAATTTTGTTTCTTCATTCTAGCTTCGTTTTTCTTTTCGCTTGAGCCTGCAATTCTCATTTTTAAAATTCTAAAAGGCTACTTAAATTTTTTAAGACCTTAACTAATTCATTTCGGGGGACTTGCTTTGAAAATGCATATGTTTCCATAATTTGACAAAAATCAGACATTACAATTCTCCCCATTTATAATTTTCATCCTTGAAATTTAAATAACATACCTTATGGAAAGAGCTCTGGATACTTCTTTCTCATCTCTTCCTCTAACTCCTAGGTAGCTTCTTTGGGAGATAACCCCTTCCAAACCACTTTCACTAGTGGTATCGTCTTATTCCATAACTGCTTGAGTCTAACGTCCACGATTTGATCTGGTAATACTATATATGATAGATCTGCAAATTGATTTCTAGAATATAAAAATGGCTAATAAATTCAATTATCCTCTAATTAAAATCCTTTAAGCCAAAATTTATAATCAAAATGCCTAATTAAAGGAGAAAAAATATATGAAAATCAACAATAAAAAATGGAATTGTGTAGGTCACTTAGCACAAGGAAGCTCAAAGCAAATCAATAGCTCAATTCTCCAAGTCATATCACTTATATCGATGTAAAAAGTACCACGGCAATACGCTTAATCAAAAATGAAATGCAATGAAAGTCTCTCACTTGGATTAGTGTTTATCACTCTGCTCTTTAGTGTTTAGGATTAAGTGCTTACTCTCAAATTCCATTCTATCCAACTTTACTACCATAAGCTTGGCAATCATCTACATCTCCACCACCAAAATCAAATGCCAATGAATGAATCAAAAGGTCTTTATTATGGTTGTAATGTAGGCTAAGGTATAAGACAAGTGGTAAACAAAAGAATGAAGGAGACTCAAAAAAGCAAAGTGGATACTAAAAATTATCAAGAGCATCAAAAGAAGAATAAGAATGATGCAAGTGCATTTTAAGGCCCCATTTACCACAAACAACCATATGCACTAAGAGAACTACTTTTCTTCCCTTTTCTTTCTTTTTTTTTTCTTTTTTTCTCATTTCAAATGCTTTTCTTTTGCCTTGAGTTTCTCTTTTTTTTTTCTTTTTTTCATTTTATTTTCCTTTCACCTCTCTCTCTCTCTTTTTTTTACTTGGCATATTTCCAAAAAAAGAACAAACAAACGGCCTATAAATGATGTGAAAAATGCACCGTCACCCAACTTAACAAGATACATTGCCCTTAATAATCAAAAGCATCCTAATCAAGGTAGGAAGAACATTTGTTTGTTTTTCATGGCTGAAAGGCTAAAAAGGAAACATATATGGCTCAAAGGGGGTAAAGCAAATGGATTAAACACATGTAGGATAGCTCTTTGGCTCTAGCTAAAATAAAACAACAATGAATGCGTTAATCCTTTTCATACATGGAAAATGAATAAATGTGGCCTTAAATAAGATTCAAGCCAAGTTCTAAAGTAAAAGCAAGATAGGGGATACACACTACAAATGAATAAGCAATAGGTTCAAAAATCTCATAAGGTAAATTGACCATCATCAAATTTCATTAAAGCAAAGCTAATTGCCACTTAACTTGCATTCTCAACACAAGATCAATTCCCTATCAAATCAAGATATATCAAAGCTATGATCCCCTTAATATTAGCAACTTCCACGAAAACACAATTTTAAAAAACAAACTAGAAAACAACACAAAACTTCAACACTTCAAAAATAAAACAAAAGACTAAAAACCTAGAAACTAGAAAAATCAACTAACCAAAATAAAGAAAAACTAAAAATTTTATTTGTATCCGCCCCACACTTAAACATTGCATTTCCTCAATGCCAGCACACAATCTAGTCAACATAAAGACAACACAATATAAAAGGGGAAAGGGAAAAGGTACAATCGGGGATCAAGGTGGGTCATGAAGTTGGAGCTCCTCTTTGTCATCCCTTGGAACTCCTTCATGAAAATACTTAAGCCTATGTCCATTAATTTTGAATTTAGCTCCCGTCTGCTCATCCAAAAGCTCAACTGCACCAAAAGGGAAAAAATCAAAAACTATATATGGACTTTCCCATTTAGAATGAAATTTACCTGGCATGAGTTTTAAGTAGGATTTATAAAGCAGAACTTTTTGGCCAACTACAAACTCCTTTCTTACAATTATCTTGTCATGGAATGCCTTTGTCTTTTCTTTATAGATCCTTGCATTGTCATAGGCTTCCAACCTAATCTCTTTAAGCTCTTGAAGTTGGAATTTTCTGTGACACCCTGCTCCATTCAAATCCAAATTGCATTTCTTCACATCCCAGTAAGCCTTGTGCTCCACTTCTACAGGTAAGTGACAAGCTTTCCCAAATACCAGCCAATAGGGTGCCATGCTAATAGGTGTCTTGTAGGCAGTCCTATAGGCCCAATGTGCATCATCTAGCCTCTTGCTATAATCTTTCCTATTTGGCTGCATCATTTTCTCCAAAATTTGTTTCACCTCCCAGTTAGAAATCTCTGCCTGGCCATTTATTTAAGGGTGATACAGAGTAGCTACTTTATGCACAACACCATATTTGCTAAGCAAGCTGTGCATACTCTAATTGCAAAAATGAATGTCGGGCCACTAATAATGGCTTTGGAGATACCAAACTTGCAAAAATTGTGAAAGAGAACAAACTCTACAACCACAGAAGAATCATCAGTCCTAGTGGGTTTTGCTTCCACCCACTTCGAAACATAATCAACAGCCAATAAAATGTATGCAAAGCCAAAAAAAGTAGGAAAAGGTCCTATAAAATCAATGCCCCACACATCAATGACTTCACAAAATAAAATAGGATACTATGGCATTTCATTTCTCCTAGATATGCTACCTATTTGTTGACACCTGACACATCTTTTACAAAAATCAAAGGCATCATGAAACAAAGTAGGCCAATACAATCCACTATCTAGAACCTTCCTAGTTGTGTGTTTCAAACTGAAGTGACCTCCACATGCAAGTGTGTGACAAAATTTCAAAACAAAATCAAATTCCATATCAGGCACACAACGTCTAATCACTTGGTCACTACATAGTCTCCACAAGTATGGATCATCCCAAATATAATATCTAGCTTCACTCCTAAACTTATTTAACTGATGTTTATTCGAATCAACAGGCAATTCAGAAGCAGCTAGATAATTCACTAAGTTTACATACCATGGGTAGAAACTATGTACAACACACAAATGCTCATCAAGGAAATCATCATCAATAGGTAAGGAATCTACCTTTGGAGCCTCAATTCTACTCAAATGGTCTGCCATTAAATTTTCAGCTCCACTTTTATCCTGAATGTCAATATCAAACTCTTGAAGTAGAAGCATTCATCTGATCAATCTTGGCTTTGCATCAGGCTTCTTCAGCAGGTATTTTAAGGCTGCATGATTAGTAAAAATAATAACTTTAATATCAAGCAAATAAGATCTAAATTTATCCAAAGCAAAAATAAGAGCAAGAAACTCTTTCTATAGTTGTATAATTTTCTTGGGCCCCATCTAGAGTTTTGGACACATAAGCTATCACATGAGACCTTTTATTCACTCTCTGGCTCAAAACTGCACCTACAGCTAAATTAGAAGCATCACATAAAAGCTCAAATAAGAGGTTTCAATTAGGGGATTGAATAATATGTAGGGAAGTCAATCATTTTTTAAGATCATCAAAAGCTATTTTACATGCATCATTAAAATGGAAATCAACATCTTTTTTGTAATAGCTTAAACAATAGCAAAGCAATTTTACTAAAATCCTGAATGAATCTTCTACAAAAACCTGCATGACATAGAAAAGATCATACCTCCTGAACACATGTCAGGTATGGTAGAGAAATGACAACATCTATCTTAGCTTTATCAACATCTATACCCTATTCAAATACAACATGACCTAATACAATGCCTTTTCAAACCATAAAATGACACTTCAAAATTAAGTACAAGGTTCTTTTCTATGCATCTTGCTAAGACTCTGTCCAGACTACACAAGCAATCATTAAAAGAGTTCCCATATACAGTGAAATGATTAATAAAAATTTCTATACAATGTTCCAGAAAATCACTAAAAAGAGAAACCATGCACCGCTAGAAAGTTCCAAGGGCATTGCAAAGACCAAAAAGCATTCATCTGTAGACACACGTTCTAAATGGGCATATGAACGTTATCTTCTCTTGATCTTCCGGGGCTATGCATATCTGGAAATAACCTGAAAATCCATCTAGGAAACAGTAGTGAGACTTCCCAGCTAAACGCTCAAGCATCTTATCAATAAAAGGAAGGGGGTAATGATCCTTTCTAGCAACTAAATTAAGCCTCCTATAATCAATGCAAACCTTCCAACTGTTCTATGCACGAGTGGGTACCAATTCATTATTTTCATTCTGGACCACTATGATCCCTAATTTTTTTGGAACCACTTGCATAGGACTAACCCACTGACTATCAAAAATAGGATATATAATACCAGTAAATAAAAGTTTAGAAACATCCTTTTTAACAACATCTAGAATAAGTGGGTTCAGTCTCCTTTGAGGTTGCCTCACTAGTTTTGCCCTATCCTCCAACAGAATTCTATGCATGCATGTGTCAAGGCTAATGCTAGGTATGTCAGCTAAGGTCTACCTTATTGCTTGTCTTCTCCTCCTCAAGTCCTTTAGAAGCTTCTCTTTCTCCTCTGGAATAATGTCACTAGCTACAATCACCGAAAGCTTCTCATCTTTCTCTAAATAGGTATACTTGAGATTGTCTAGTAGTGGTTTGAGCTCTAAGATAGGAGCTTGCTCAACTGAAGGTATGAGTGGTTTGATTTCAATCTCTTCCATGCCAAATACCTGTTCAGACAACTCACAAACAGAAGAAATAACTTTCCCATCTTTAGGAACATTAGCAGAATGAATATCAACAAGAGAACTAACAGCAGTAGTAACATCAGTATCACTACTGGGTGAACTAGTTATACATCATCTAATACCACTATCAATAAGCAAGTTAAGAGTGGACATAGATGAACTAGCACAATCAACATATCTAAAAGTGACATCAACATGTAACATATCATGAGAATCAATAAATCCAGTAGCATCAAAACAATCAAGGTAAATAACAGCATGCACATCATCTCTAGAACAAAAGGATTGATCTAGACCAGTATAATCATCCAAATTAGTCACAGGATGACTAACAATGAAATCATCATAAAAAGAAGAGGTCATAGAATCATGATAATCAATACATGTACAGAACTCACTATTCTTAATAAAAGAACTAATTTGGGTACATCTATGACATATAGTGGTTTCAGAACATATACAATCAAGAAAATCATCCAAGTCAGCAATATCACAAGAAACAGTCAACAAACTATCCCTAAAATCATCATTGGCATCATCAACTAGCACATCAATTAGGCTTACACTAAAAATAGAGTTATCATCACAAGGGTGTTTCATGGCATCAAATATATTAAATTGTATCACATTGCCAGCAAACTCCATTTGAAGAGTACCTTCATGCACATTTATAATTGTCTTTATAGTTTTTAAGAAAGGTCTACCTAGAATGAGTGGGGCATGTCCACTAGATCTATGTCTATCATCCTCCATGTTAAGGACATAAAAATCAGCTGGAAAAATCAAACCCTTTACCTTAACCAGAATATCCTTTAACACTTCTAAAGAATAAGCAATGCTCCTATTTGCCAACTGCACAACCACTCTAGTAGGTTTCAACTCTCTCATCTACAAAGATAAATACACTAATTTAGCCATAACATTTATAGCAGCACCAAGATCAATCAAAGTATCAGAAAACTCAAAACTTTTAATAGTGCATGGCATTGTAAAAGTTCCCGAATCTTGACACTTAGTGGGCATTATTGGCTGTATAAGTGCTGAAACATTCTTGCCAAAATTGACTTTCTCATTCCCTTTTAGCTGCCTCTTGTTAGTACATATTTCCTTGAGAAACTTGGCATACTTAGGGATGGTCTTGATTACATCCAATAAAGGTATATTGACCTTAACCTTTTTGAAAGTCTCAAGAATTTCTTTTTCAATTTCTGCTTCAGTTTGCCTCTTTCCCAAGGTAGGTCTATATGGGAAAGGCAAAATCTTCTTTGGCTCCTCTTCTTTCTTAGGCTCATCTGGTGTGACGTGTGTTTTTGATGACGCCGACTTATCCATAGTAATGGTATCTGAGGATCCTTGAACTTCCTTTCCACTCCAAAGAGTGATGGCACTAGCATTACTACTATTCCTTAGATTGACAATAGTCTGAGAAGGTAATTACCCTGATCCTTGGCTTTTTACCTCATTAAGAGAGGTAGCTAATTGACAAATCATATTCTCCACATTCCTGTTCTGAGTTTGCATTCTATTTTATATGTTCTTCATTTCCTGTCTGTGTCTAGTCTCACTCTGTTCTATCTTATCCAAGAGTTGCTTCATCATAAGCTTCATACTGTTATCCTTTCTAAGTTCTTCTTGGATAGGAATTGATTGCCTAATAGGTTAGGAAGGTTGTACACTAGGTCATGTAGCATTGTATCTATTTTGCTGTTGCCCTCCCCATATCCCAAGTTAGGGTGATCCCTCCATCCTGGATTGTATGTATTAGAATAAGGATCATACTTTTGCTGCCCTTATTGCATTGGCCTAATTAGAAACATCCCAGCATAAGTCTCTACTCTGTCTTCTAACATAGGGCACTGATCAATAGCATGTGTAGCCAAATAGCATATATCACACAAGGGTCCCACCAAGGCAGTAGAGGTAGGTGGCTGCCTAAGCATATAGCACCATGGATAAGAATATGTCTGAGTAGGATAGGACTGTGGTGCACAAGTCTAAGATGGAGTAGAGGATGACTGTGGCTGCTGCCAAGCTAAAGTAAGCTGTTAGAGCACAGAAGACATTGCATCAATCTTGCTCTCAATTTTCTGATCATAATGTGAAGCATACAACTCATTGACTCCTCTTACTGTCTATTTCACACCAAACTATTGTGCCTTCTGAGCTATATTATCAATCAACTCCTAGGCCCTTATAGGTGTTAGATCACCTAAAGCTCCACCGGAAGCAGCATCAATCATGTTTCTATCCATGTTTAATAGCCTCTTATAGAAGTATTGAATAAGTAGCTGATCAAAAATTTGATGGTGAGGACAACTAGCCAGTAACCTCTTAAATCTTTCCTAATACTCATACAAAGTCTTTCCACCATTCTGTTTGATCCCATATATTTCCTTCCTTATTGATGCAGTATGAGAAACAGGAAAGAATTTTTCCAAGAAGAACCTTTTCAGTTGATCCCAAGAAGTGATAGCACCAGGGGTAGATAGTACAACCAATCCTTGGCTACACCATCCAAGGAAAAAGGAAATGCTCTAAGCTTAATTTGTTCTTCTGAGACTCCCTGTGGCTTCATAGTAGAACAGACAACATGGAATTCCTTCAGATGCTTGTGAGGGTCATCTCCTACAAGTCCATGAAATTTAGAAAGTAAATGAATCAAACTAGATTTAAGCTCAAAATTTGCATTTAATTCTGGATATTGTATAGAAAGATTTTGATAATGCACATTAGGAGCTGTCAATTCTTTAATGGTTCTTGCATGCATGTTATCATTCAAATTTGCATTTACATTCAAGTTAGCCTGAACATGCATATTCATGTTAGCATTCATTTGATCTTGTTCAACCATATTATCACCAGCAAATTGAAATACACAATCAATTCCTTGCACACAACCAAAAGCAGAAGAAATAAAACTACTGATTCCTACACTCTCTTTATTTTTCTTAATCCTTACTTGCCTTCTAAAGGTTCTTTCAATTTTTAGATCCAAATCAATTAATTTCTCACCAGAGGTCCCTGTCATAAACTAATTAGACAAGCAAAAATTAAGAAGGAATACAAAAATCAACAAAGAAAAATTAAAACAATAAATCTAGAAAAATTAAAAAAATCCTATAAAATTCGAGAAAATACTAAAAAATTAAAAAGCGTACTTAAAATGTTGGAATTTGGCCAACAAATGATGCATCTAATAGCTTTGCTATTAGTTTTGCTCAAAACACCCAAAAACCTTAGGAAACAAAGTTTAAGAATTTTTTGGGTACTTTAAACAAAAATTCCAACAAGCAGTAAAATCAATTCAAGCAACCAAAATGTCTAAAACCCAACTTCAAAATATGGGAAAAATAGAACAAAAATAAAGTAAAAACAAAGCAAAAATACTAAAAAACCTTCTTCAAACAATTAAGAAACTAAACTCCCCAGCAACGGTGCCAAATTTGACGATTATGTCGTGCAATCTCAAATGAAACTAGGTAAAAAATTAAATTTATAGGTAATGGTACAACCTAGGTCATTTCCTAAGGAGTTTTTGCCTTTAATTATTTGTGGAAGAGTATTCCAAGTATCACTAAATGAAAATTGTTTATAGGATTTTGAATTACTAAAATTTAATTGAACTAAATTTCAAATGACAAGAATAAAAAACTTAAGACTAAGTGAAGCAAACAATTAAGAAAATGTAGTAGCTAGTCTTTAGATAGACTCCCTAGAATTCAATTATCCTTGCTCTCTTTTTAATGTATCAAAATTGGATTTAAATTCTTGCTCATTAGTGTATTCTCCATAAGAACTCTTGAATGACCATCCAAGATTCAATTCACCAATTATTCAAGGATTTTGCAACCATAAGTGTGACGACCCTAACTTCTAATCATTGTAATTAAGGTTAAATATATGATTAATAATCATAAATTAGGGTTACCAAACACTAAGACTAATTACATTTAGAAAATACAGGAAAATTTGAATTTTAATGTTATTAGAGTCATCAACCATATAATTACAAGCACTCATGTACATCAGGAAAACAAACATTCATTTATAAGCCTTTGACTCTATTACCCATTAATTCCAACTCATAAGAATCTTCTACTAATGTTTCTAAGTCATCCCTTAGGGTTACCATATGAAAAACCAAGATTTCTAGGTTAGAATGAAAGTTTGAAACCATTAGCTGTGGCTAAATGTCCTTGCGCCATGGCCAATTGCTCTCGTGTTCACTCCTTAAATTCACAGATTTCACCTCGACGAGTTAGAACTTCACCGCGGCTAACCTACATGGCGCTGTTGCAAGGAAACGTCCTAGAAACCTACCTCACTCACCTCTCACTTTTGGCCACAACCAATTCCCCCTTTCGCTACGGCTAATTCCTCTCTGGAACACCTGATAAATTCTCGCAAAAGTTCACCGCTGCCAATTCCAATTTAGCTGCAGTGAATTATCCTTTGGACGACTCCCAGTTTTACCTCTCACATTTCATTGTGGTTAATTCCATTTTTCATTGCAGCAAATTGCTCTCTGGTACTCTCCCTAGGCAACTTCACCTTTATTGGACACGGCGAAATGCCTTCTGATCCTATAACTCCTAAAATCTTATCTCATACTCTCCATTCTTTATCTAGGGGCTCTCTAGGGCCACTCTCCCACTTGTTATGAGATTCTAATAGCATCTATCTAGCTGATTTGCCCCAGCCATTATATCATTACCCATCCCACATTTAAAGGTGGATTCTCCTACTCATTCATTAGTCTTATATTAGCAAATTTATAAATTTCTCACAATGGTCATTCAATCATATTTTCATTGAATAATTCATGCATCGCTAACTCAAATCCACAATCAATATATCATATGATTTCATTACTTAAATAGTTAGTTAAGACACAAGTTTACAAGCCATAATAAGTGTCATAAGCTCATACATCTATCAACAACTAATATGAAGCCTATTTCTCATTGGTTACATTCTATGTTATCAAAATACAAACTCCTACACTTGACAATATAGATACATGATGATGCTATAAAAAGGTTAACAAAATTAGCATCTACTCTAATCCACTCAGACCAAGTGTAGCTCCCCACACCAAACCTCAGCTCATGGATGTTCATCCACTTGCTTGCCCTTATCCTTACCCGAAGAACCTTCACCTGAAATATTTAGCCCATGAAATGAGGTAAGATGCAAATCTTAGTAACCAAGGCAAATTCCATCATATATTCCAGTTTAATTAACATATATGCATAATTTCATATAAGTATCAGAAAACACACCAGTCATATTAGTAAATGAAACAATTAGGCTATCATGATTACTATCCCATACTAGCAATTATATTTCCACATGTTAAAGGCCAATAATACCAGGAGAGGCCCATCCATGACACCCACTCCCTAATGAGTACAACCAGGGCTCAGTGCATCTGGGGTTTGATCATAACCCGGTGCCCTATCGAAGCACATGCACAGGTGGTAGCCGTACTACAGCTCCACCATGGACTCACAAGGTCTAATCACAATATAATAGATAGCCAACCAATTCATTCAGCATTTCAAATTAGTCATATACAGAAACTATGAAATTAAAATAGATATATGCATAGAATTAATATAGTCCTGGTTACCTCATTTGTAGACAAGTTCAGAAGCTACAGTAATACCAAAATCCTTCTAAAATTACAATATTAGAAAATGTTCATTTTTATCAGTCCATTACTATCTCATTCATCATTTGTGGTAATAATCCAATGCTCAAAGAATTAAGTTACCAGTAGTTACCTAAGGGATACCTACCTAATCACCAAGAGCCTCAAATTTCAGATTTTGCCTTTCCTAGACCAGAAACATCAATATATCACTCTAAATCATAGGAAAATTTGCACAAAATTAAGGCCCATGCTATAAGTCTACTATGGGGGTCTTAAACCAATAGAAAATGCATCAAAATAGAGAGTTTATACTTACCTAATAATACTCTCAGCCCCAACCTACGAAATTTCACCAAGAAAATCCCAAACAACCACATTTTAGATTAGGGAATGGTGAAAATACTCCAAATAAAAAACTAATCAAGCCAAAATGAAGAGAAAGAGAAAGGGATTAAGTTATACAACTATTACCTTGGCTGAATCTTACTCTAGAAGTGGGAAATGGTAGATTTCTTGCGCCAAACCCTAGCCTCCCTTCAAACCTCCGAATTTCTCTTTTGTGTTCTTGTGTTCTGCAGAATGGGAGGTGGCTAGGTTAGTTTTAAGGGTGTTAAGTTGGGTCTAATATGGGTCATGGGCTGACCCAAAAGTCCAATACCAAGTGGGCTTCAGATTTAAGCATTGTTAGGCCAGCTTTCATGTATTGGGCTGCAGAATTTTAATTGGCCAGACCAAGTTTTAAGAGCTCAAAGGATTTGGGTTTGCACAAAGGTTGTTGGGCCAACTATAAAAGCCTATAAAAGGTAGATCTTAGGCCTCTATCACATTGAATTAGATTGGACTTGCACCTAACTCATTGGGCCTCCATTAGCCTCTTATCATGATTTCCTGCATTAATTTGGGCCTAGATGAAGTTTCTATCCCAATTAAATCTCAAACTCATATTAATAATTTATCTCTCCAAAATTCCTATTCATTTAACTTACCCAATTATTCCATATTAATTATTCTTAATTAACCCAAACCCATGATTAATACCTTAATTAATTTTAAGGTGTTACAACAAGAAACCTTAAAAAATTAATCAATTGAATTAGGAACAAGAACACACTATAACCAATCCTAAATGCTCATCAAAATCTGCTGCACAATCCACTTAAAATGCTAATTAACCAATTAGATTGACGAATTCCTCAAACAATCAATTATACAAAAATTCTAGCCACTTAATCTAACAACCATTGCATCGATTGGCCTATAATCAAGAGGAAATTAAGAGCAAATTGCATAGCCACTAAGTCTAGATTTTCCACAAACATGTAGAGATAAAAATTAATATCCAAATATCAAATTACAACCAATCTATAATTCAAATCAATCCAATAATTTTTAGTAATTAAATCCCTAAATTAATGAGTTAAACCTAGTCAATTAATAAGAGAATCAATGCTAAAATTAAAAGATAAAGGAGGAAGAATTTATCCAATTTGGAGAAGTAATTTGGAGCTCAAATCTGCATCTAGGAATATCCACTCTTCAGCTAGCCACCAAGGAGAATTCAAGCTGCCATAGATGAGATGGATAGATGAATTTTGATGGAGGAAAGGACCATGTGGAGAAGATGACTGAAGAAATCCCTTCTTACTTGCGTACTGGAGCTCTCCTTTCTCCTTATGTTTTTTTCTTATTTTTCTTCCCCCCTAGCTCGCATTGCTCGCCTTCTTTTCTTACTAAAACATGTTGTACATGTTTTCTCCATCACTTACTCTCCAGCCCTCCACTCACGTGCTGCCCACATTCTTTTCTTCACTTAATAGTCACGTGCCTCATTTATAATCTTCCTATAATTCTTATGCTGATGCTACTACATTCTTCATGTGTTTTCTTCATGCTCTATTCACATGGTTGTGGCTTCTTATTTGCTCATTAGCTCATTTCTTTGTTTCAGCTCCACGTAAGTTGCTTCAGTCATTGTTTCTGCATGCATGTGCAGCTTCCTTCATTTACTTTCATGTCAAGCCTATTCTTCAGCTACCTCTTCTCTTGCTAAAACACATAAGCTGCCTCATAGCAATCCACGTCAACTTCTCCTTTCTTTCTTCGTGGATCCCCCTTGCTCTTTCATATGTTCTACATTAACATATTATGCTCTGCTCTACCTTTATTCATTCATGTCTTCTCAAAGCACCAGAACTAGTAGCGGCATGCTTTCTTGTGCTCTTTCCTCCCTCTGTTTCTTGTGACAACCCTACCTTCTAAATATAGTAATTATGGTTAAATACACGATTAATAATTAATGATCAAGGTTTGGAGTCATTACAATTTATTACATTATGAAGATATAGGAAAATTTGAACCTTGATGTTAGGGTCATCACTAAACAACCACAAACATGAGAATGCATAAAAGAGATTATACTATTATGAGGGGTTTGTGATTGATCCATCCATCAGTTTCAACACAAAAAAAACCTCTCATAAGTGTTCTTATATCATTTCCTAGCATTACCATTAAAGAAACTGGGGTTTCTAGGCTAAAGGTAGGAGTTTGAGGACCTGCGCCGCGACTTGAAACCCTTTCGTCACGACTAAGTTAGGTTCTGGAGCTCAAAAACTACATTTGTCACTTTGTACCGTGGCCCTGACCTTCCGCGCCATGGCTAAGTTACTCTCAGGAATCATTAGGCAATTTATGTGAAGTTCGTTGTGGCGTTGGACCATCACCGCAGCCAGCTTACGTGGCACCGCAGTGGAAATGCCTCTTAGGACTATTGTTCAAATTCCTATGATTCTCACCTTGGCAGAAAACTCTTGTGTCTCGATGAGGCTTGCTACTGGACACTCCTTACTTAGTTTCCTCGACTAGCGCCATGGTAGGACTTGTTGTGTCATGACGAGGTTTCATTCTGCCACTCTCCTGGGCAATTTTTTTCGTACTGAGCTGTGGTGAGATTCCTCAAGCTGTGGCATTCCTCGCCACTATCACTCTTCAGGCCACGGCGAGGCCTTCTTAGCCGTGGTGTGACTTCCTCCTGTAACTACATCTCTCAAATTTCGTCCCATGCACTCCAATTCTCTTCTTAGGAACACCTTAGGACCACTTCCCTTAATTTTATATGACTCTAATGGTATTTATCTACCTTATTTACTTAACTATTCTACCATTACCAATTCAAAACTTAAGTACTAATTCCTACTCGTCCAATTACCACATGTCAACAAATTCATGGATTAATGACAGCAAGAATTCATGCACTATTGACAATTAACATTCGATATACATTCCATTAGTGATTTCATACATCAATGGTTCATATCAATATCTAATACATCACATAATTATATTTCCAATAGTATACCATACCATAAATTCAATAAAATTCATACATCAAGTGTTATGGGTTCATACATCCAATATCAAGCTAAGATGAAGCTTAACTCTTCAATAACTATATCCTAAGTAATCAAAATATAAGAGCCTACACTTGGCAACATGATTACATGATGATGCTATATAAAAAGAAATACAAAAATTAGCATCTATACTAAATAAATTAGCCTAAGTGTAGCCTTCTCTCCATATGGTTGGAACTTATTGATTTTCATCCACTTGCTTCCCCTTATCCTTACCCGAAGAGCCTTCACCTGAAAGTATAATCCCATGAAACGGGATGAGATGCGAATCTCAGTTACCAAAGAAATTTCCATTCATAATATCTAATTTAATTAACATATATGTATGAATCAAAATCAATGTCAGAATCATATCAGCCATATTAGTAAAGGAAATCGTTAGGCTATTATGATTACCATCCCATACTAGCAATCATAATTCCACATGTTAAAGGCCAATAACACCGAGAGAGGCTCGTCCACGACACCCACTCCCCAGTGAGCACAACCAGGGCTCAATGCATTTGAGGTTTGATCATAACTCAATACTCAATCGAAGCACATGCACGAGTGGCAGCCACACCACAGCTCCACCATGGACTCACAAGGTCCAATCACAATACAATAGATAGCCAACTAATTCATTCAGCATTTCATATCATTCATGTACAGTAAATATGAAATTAAAATAGATATATGCATAGAATTAATATAATCCCAGTTACCTCACTTATAGATTAATTGTAAAAGCCACCAGTGGTACAAAATCCTCCCCATACTATAAAGTCCCAAAATTCGAAATAGAGGTGTTCTCTACCAGAAACTTCAATATATCACCCTAAATCCTAAGCAAATTTGTGAAAAACTAATACCTATATTATAATCCAATCATTGGGCTCTCAAACCAGCAGAAATACCTTAAGAAGAAGAGTTTATACTTACCTAATGTCAGCCTTAGCCTCAACCTACGAAATTTCACCATGGAAGCATCAAATGGCAAGTTTCAGATTTTGGGTGTGGGTGAAAGTACTCTAATTGGAACATTAATCAGGTTAAATTAAAGAGAAAGATGAGAGGATTAAGTTATATAAATATTACCTTGGCTGAATCTTGCTCTAGAAGTGGGAAATAGTGCAAATATGCTAAGAACCCTAGCCTCTCCTTTAGACCTCCGAATTTTATGTGTGTTTCTTGTGGTTTTACAGAATGGGGGTGGCTAGGTTAGTTTTTAGGGTTTAAGTTAGGTTTTCTATGGGTTATGGGCCACTCCAAAGATCTAACTCCAAATGGGCTTCAGATTTTAGCTTTGTTCGGCCAGCTTCATGTGTTGGGCTGTTAGGTTTTAATTGGGTTAGGCCTAGTTTTAAGAACTCCATTATTTTGTGTCTACACAAGGTTTATTGAGTCATTTATAAGAGCCTATAATAGGTAGATCTTAGGCCTCTATCACATTAAATTAGATTAGGTCTGCACCTAACTTAGTGAGCCTCCATTAGCCTCTTATCATAATTTCTTACATTAATTTAGGCCTAGATGAAGTTTCTATCCCAATTAATTCTTAACTCATATTAATAATTTATCTCTCAAAATTTTCATTCACTTAACTTACCTGATTATTCCATATTAATTATTCTTAATTAACCCAAATCCATGATTAACACTTTAATTAATTTTGGGGTGTTACATTTCTGCCCTCTCTACTGTCAACCTAAAGCTTCTGTTTATGCAAGCTTCTTACTTCTTCTTGAGTCTGTGTGTGTGAGCTCTGTTTTGAAACCCCATAGCTTCTCATGTGTTTGAGTGAGTGAAATGCAGCATGCTTGGACCTGTGGCATTTGTATATATGAATCAATGTGACCTACATGGACGTGTATGGAACCAATCAAACTACATAGAGGAGTGTATAAAAAGAAACTCATGCAGTGCTTCCTTCTTGTGTGATTCACTTCATCCCCATGGTTGTAAGAGAGCTTCCTTATGTTCACCTCCATGGACTCACCCAGCTTCTTTATTTAACTTAGCTCCCCTTGCTTCTCTTTCCACGTAAGCCTTCTTTTTCTTGCTTCAAGCACCCAAGCTCAAGTTTGCTTCTGCTCACAGGCACGTTCCTTCTTATGCTTCTGCTTCTGTTCCAACCACGTGAGCCATGGCAACTTAAGTGTTGTGCCTTGTGCTTCATCCACCCTCTAAACTTGTGGCTTCTTAAACCATGTAAGCTTCCTTTGTGTGTGGATGCATGCTACGTGTGCTTGATCTGTGAAAGTGAGCAAAGGGTTGGACTTGATGTTGCCTCATGGTTTTGTTCACTTATGTGTATGTTTTGCTCTATGTAAACCATAGCTTCTTCCCTATCTTTCCTAGCTAGAAGTAAATGAATGTAGCTCTATCATGCTCTATAAAATCATGGCTTGCATGTGTGTAACTTCTGCCCAAGTTCTACACAAAACAAAGGAAAAGACGAAGTAGGAGGATTCACAAAAGCTCATTTAAATGGAGTTATGCACCAAAATTGCAAAATTTTGCAAATTGATTTCTAAAATATAAAAATGGCTAATAAATTCAATTATCCTCTGATTAAAATCCTTTAAGCCAAAATTTATAATCAAAATGCCTAATTAAAGGAGAAAAAATATATGAAAATTAGCAATCATCAAGATCCTGTTGTAATTACACATTCTCATATTCTATGACATGTGAGGGGTCGGGCTGGTACTTTTTAAGTTGTGAAACATGGAATACATTATGTACTTGGCTCAGGTTTGAAGGAAGGGCAAGTCTGTAAGCCACAGGTCCTACTTTATCAAGAATCTAGAATGGACCTATGTACTTTTGAATGAGCTTTTTACTCTTTATTGACCGACCTATCCCTGTGACTGGAGACACTCTAATGAAGACATGGTCTCCAACCTCAAACTCTGACAGTCGTTTGTGTTTATCTGTGTAACTTTTTTATCTACTTTAGGCAATTAGTAGTTTCATTCTGATGGTCTCAATTTGTTTAAAAGTCTAGTCCACTAACTCTGGGCCTATCAGGCTCCTATCTTTTAGCTCAACCCAACACATCGGAGACCTACACTTCCTCCTATATAATGCCTCATATGGTTCCATCTGTATGCTTGCATGATAGCTGTTATTATAAGAAAGTTCCCCTAGAGGTAAGTATGTATCCCAATTTCCTTTCATTTCTAGCACACATGCCCTCAACATGTCCTCTAGGGTTTGGATGGTTCTCTCTATTTGTTCGTCTATCTGGGGTTGATAGGCTATGCTAAATCTAAACCTGGTACCTAGAGCATCCTATAATGATCTTTAGAAATTCGAAGTAAATCTGGAATCTCTATCTGACACTATACTCTTAGGTAGACCATGCAATCTAACTATTTCTCATATGTATAGTTAGACTAATTTATCTAGGGTATATATGGCTTTCATGGCTAAAAAGTGTGATGACTTTGTTAATCTATCTACTATTACTCATATTGCATCATGCCCTGATGATGTCCTAGGTAAACCCATGACAAAATCCATAGCTACACTATCCCATTTCCACTCTGGGATGTCTAGAGGCTGCAATAACTTAACTAGTTTTTGATGCTCTATCTTAACTCTCTGATATACTAAATATCGGGAAACATATTCTGCTATGTCTGATTTCATTTTAGGCCATCAGAACATTTTCTTTAAATCATGGTACATTTTATTATTGCCTAGATGAATGGTGTACTTGCTTTTATGTGCCTCATATAATATTCTCTCTCTGATTTCTATATTTCTAGGTACATACAGCCTATCCCTACATCTCACTATATCATCCTTAGACAGATTGAACTCTTGAATACTACCCTAGGCTATCTGAGATCTAATTTTACTTACACGGTCATTTGTTCGCCAGGCTTCTCTTATCTGATCTCTCAGGTCATTTTCTATTCAGGTTTTACTCGTTAATAATTTCCCTAGATGCACCTCACATGTGAGACTCATATCTTTGAATTCCTCAATCAATTCCTGCTCTCAGATCATCATATAGGGCATGGGTATGGATTTTTGACTTAGGGCATCAATTACCACATTAGCCTTGCCGGGATGGTATTTCAATGTGAAATCATAGTCTTTCAAAAATTCTAACCATCTCTGTTGTCTCATATTTAATTCTTTCTATTCAAATAAATACTTAAGGCTCTTGTGGTCGCTGTAAATTTCTATGGCTGCCCCATATAAGTAGTGTCTCTATATTTTCAAAGCAACTACCACTGCAGCTAGCTTTAGGTCATGTGTAGGGTAATTTTCTTCGTGAGGTTTTGAATTGTCTAGAAGTATAAGCTACCACTCGACCTTTCTGTATAAACACATATCCTAACTCTTTCTTAGAGGCATCACTATAAACTATAAAAAAGTCTCTCTAGGGTCAGGGAATACTAAAATTGTGGTCGTGGTTAACTTGTGTGTCAACTCTTGAAAACTCTTCTCACACTTTTCATCCCACACAAACGAAACATTCTTTCTAGTTAGCCTGGTTAGTGGCATCGCTATTTGAGAAAAGCTCTGAATGAATCTCCTATAATAACTTGCTAAACCTAGGAAGCTTCTAATCTCTATCACTGTCCTAGGTCTCTCCCACTGTCATATTGCCTATACTTTATGAGGATCTACTACGACCCCTGCCTGGGAGATCACATGGCCTAGGAATTAAATTTCAGTGAGCCAAAACTCACATTTACTAAGTTTAGTATATAGTTGTTTCTCTCTCAAGATTTCCAAGGCTAATCTTAGATGCTATTCTTGTTCTTCCCTACTTTTGGAATAAATGAGAATGTCATTTATGAAGACAACTACAAATTTGTCTAAATATGGCCTAAATACTCTGTTCGTGTAATCCATGAACACTACAGGTGTATTCGTCAACCCAAAGGAAATAACTAAGAACTCATAATGCCCGTATCTAGTTCTAAATGTTCTATTGGGATTATCCTTAGCCTTTATTCTGAGATGGTGATATCCCGACCTAAGGTCTATCTTAAAAAATACAGACGCTCCTACTAACTTATCTAGGAGGTTATCTATGCGAGGAAGAGGATACTTATTCTTAATGGTTATCTTATTGAGTTCCCTATAATCTATGCACAGTCTAAGGCTCTCGCCTTTCTTTTTTACGAATAAGATTGGAGCTCCTTACGATGAGACACTGTATTTGATAAAACCTATTTCTAAAAGATCTTCTATCTGCTTTTTAAGCTCAGCTAGCTCAATGGGAGCCATCCTATACAGGGCCTTAGACACCAAACCTATCCCAAGTACAATGTCTATAGGAAACTCAACCCCTCTCTCTGGGGCTAGTCTGCTAATCTCTCTAGGGAGTACCTCTGGGAACTCTCTCACTACTAGAATTTCCTCTATACCCTCTTCTACCTCTACCTGGACTGAAAAGAAAACTAGATATCCTTGACAACCATGCCCTTGAGACCTCTCAGCCTGAGAGGTGGTCATAATAGATAACTCAATCCTCATACTAAGTATAGTCCCATACTCTGGTAAAGTAATACATCTGTGGCTACAATCTAGTGTGGCATTATTAGCAGACATCTAGTTCATACCAATAATCAAATCAATGTCAATAAGGGGTATACAAATCAAATCAAGGGTGGTATAACAATGGTTAAACTAGACTACACAATTCAAGCAAGTATGGGAGGTAATGGCTATGTTTCCTGTAGGGGGTAGATACATGTAAATCATATGGTAGTGTATGCATACTCAAACCCAACCTCTTAGCACAGTCATAAGATATGAAAGAATGGCTAGCACCCGAATCAAATAATATAGTTACAGAAAAATCATTTATTCTAATAGTATTTTGAATCAGACTCGGGGACCAACTAGTCTCTTGCTATGACAGGCCAAAGACTCTACCCTAAGTCTAAGGTCTGGGAGTAGAAGCCATCTCCCTCTGCTGTGTGAACTACTAAGGAGCCTGTGTGCAGTCCCTAACTATGTGCCCTGCCTTACCACATCTGTAGCACACATTCTGCCCTGCGTAGCATAGTCTGTTTCCATGGTTTCTGCCATACTAGGGACATACTATAGGCACAGAACTGGCTCTACTGGACTGAGTCCTCCTTCTCTTTCCTCTTCTATTCCATTGGCTCCTTCCACCTCTCCTACTAGTAACTGCGGCCTGTGATTCCTCTTTAGGTCTCTGGAGTTCAGGGAGGGGTGGTCTAACACTGAAGGTAGGCTGCATCGTTCTAAGGTTAGCTTCTATCACTCTACATATCTTAACTATGGTATTAAAGTTCCTAATTCTCTGTGGAACTACCCTATCTCTGATCTCTAGAAGAAAACCTTTCCCCAGCTTGTCTACTCTCCAGCGTTCATCATCATGCCTCTATAAATACGAAGAATATCTAGAAAGCTCTACAAATTTAACTACGTACTGGTCCACGGACATCCCTTCTGTTTGTCTTAAGAGTACAAACTTTGACTCCTTCTCATCTCTGACTGAGCTAGGGAAGTACCTCTCACAAAAAGCTTGAAGGAACACCTCCCATATAATCAGAAGGTTTTTCATCCTCAAGATAGGCTCAGTGCCCCTACACCAATAATATGCTTCTCTCTCTAATTGAAAAATAGTCATAGTGGATTTCTGCTCAGATGTACACTTTATCACCCAGGAGATTTTCTCTAATTGCATAATCCAAGCCTCGGCTTTTTTTGTATTTATCTCACCATCAAAGGTGGAAGGCCCAAATTTTCTGAACTGGGTGATAATCTATTTGGTAGAGGATTACTCCTAGGCTAGAAGCATCTGAGCTGGTGGAGTAGGAGTAACTATCTGGATATATGACTGTGAATCTTAGTGAGTCACCCCTGAATGCTCAGGATGATTTGAGTGTTGTGGTGGCTATGGAGGAGGAGATGTAAAGCCTTGGCGATCTCTCTCAGCAAGTCATTCCTGTAACTGTGTAATCACAGCTTGTTGCTGATCTAGGCAAGCCATAATAGCCTGTAAGGCTCTAACTACTGGATCGCTAGGCTCGGTTCTATCATCTGCACGAGCCTCTCTAGAGGGCCAATCTCTCCTAGTGTTCACCGTAGCTCTGAAATATTATAACAAACTTTAGCATCAAAGGGAACACTTTCACAACCATCACACACTCAATTCATTCATAACAACTCATATACATCTAGGCAACTCATAAACACAAGGCATAACCCACATCAAGAGCTTGAACATTTGCTCTGATACCAATATAGTGTAACACCATAATTCTAAGACTCATCTCACATCATATGTAGGCTTATTTCCATGAATCATAAGGATTTCTCAAGGAAAAGCCATGGAAAAATACAAAAAATCGCGTTGTGTAGTAGATAAAATTTTCATTCAGTGTCCTGTGGACCATATGGACTCATCCATCTCATTCTTATATTTAATTACACAAACAAAAATCATAACCATCCCAAGAAATGGCCTAGAACTCGTGCAAGTGGATGGAATACACAAAAATACTAGGTGCAGCCTCAGCCAGAAATTCCAAGTTATTGTCATAAACTTTGAAAAATTATAACTAATTTTAGAAAAATCAAAATTATGTATTTTTTACCATTCTAGAAAGCTACATATGTCTAATTTATGCTAAAAATATATCCAAATCATAACAGAGGCTACTAGCTATCAGAAATTGATGGAACAGTACAAGAGGTCGACTATCATTACTGGTACTATCCTCCAACTTCAAAAACTCATATCTCCCTGCTTAGAGGTCCAATTGGACTGATCTTAGTGATCATGGAAATATTATCATGCTTAGTTTATTCTTGTAAAATTTCATAGGCATTGGACATCATTTGACACTCAAATGACACAGCCCAAGTTTCTAACTATATAAACAATGTCTGCATCAGTTCAACAGAAAAATACCAATTTTAAAAATTCATAATTAATTCCACAGAGCCCCAAATAATCTGATCTTTAGCTTCCCAAAAACATCTATATGAGATCTATATGTGTGTCAAATTTCATGGGCGAATTCGTTCATTTAGTTAGATCTTGACATTAGGTTGTGAAATGGCTTATTGTGTCATATAAGGGGTCCAAATGGTTCATTTTGAGTTCTAAGATAACCATGACCATTTGAGTATGTGGGAATGCGCCAAAATGACATTCTAAATTTGTCTTAAAGGTGCATAAATCCAGAAATTGAAAACTTACTCTCTCACCCCAAGCCATACATAAGAATATACAAATCTAGTCTTGCTCCTTAATGTCCAAAATGCACTATATCATACACATGACATAAAATCTCATTTGTACATGATTCATTTGCATAATTACATATGTTCACAAGGTCATAGGACATATACAATAATATATTACAACATTTACCATCCACATGGCCATAAAGAAGCAAAATCTAGGCACTTTGATGTCATACTCTCATCTTCTAACTTAGTGGCTTCCATTACCTTGCCATCTGGTCCACCTAACATGTTAAGACATTGGAAAGGAGGGAATGAGATTCAAAGAATCCCAATAGCTCATCTCCCATTTCAATCATACATGAAGAATGTAAAACAAGTCTTGAAAATGCATGCATGAGCATAATGACATATGTGATCACTCAAGAAGAATTCTTAGCATTTGAACAAGTCTCACAAAGTATACATAGGCTTGCCAAGCAAGTGGATTAGCCTCACCCATTCTCTTATAGATTTTGAATTTGCCTCATATATTTTCTCTAAGAGGTTTTGACTCAACCTCACTCTTAGGAGACTCTTTACTTTGTCTCAACTAATTTTAAGGGTTCTTTGCTCATTCTCACCATGGCTAAGGGTTCTTGGCTTCTCCACACTCAAGCAAACCAAAGGAAGCATTCTAGCCATTATTTGAAAACATAATAAAACATCATGGTACCATGGAATATAGGCATATGTTGAAACACTTTTCATGGCTTAAAATACACATACACACATTCAAAGACAAAGTAAGCACATATTCATGCATGAGAGAAAGTGGAGAGAGCTACTTTTGTTACAACCACACACTTTTTCTCTTGGAAATCCTCTTCCTTCCTCGGCCTGACACACACAAAGGTGTGGGATTTGTTTCTCTTGGCCTAAACACAATCTATGGAAGCCAATTAAATTCTTGGAGTCATTTCTAAGGCCATACATCTACTTGGAACTCTAACTTTATCCTATGGTCCATTTATCGTTCTTGAATACACCTAATGAAGCAACATCCATCAATTAAGTTCTAGGCTCTATTCTTTCCTTTCATTTATGATTTTTGACTCCTTTTAAGCCTCTTGGAGTCATCACACAATTAAAACCAAGAGCCTAACTAGATGTTGCTTCTTTAGATCATATTATGAAACCTATGCTACCAATTCATTTCCTAGGCCTCCTAAATTTTTCCCAAGGTTTCCCCTCATCTTTATCCACCATATATGACTCAAAAATTGGGCTTGGAACAAATTAAAACTTCCCCTAGGTGCCTTAACCACTCTAAGCTGAGACTATGCATCTTCTTGGCATCCATGGAGCTTGTTTTGTTTTCTTGATGAAAGATGCATATGAGGAGCCTTCTAGGGATCTTAGGAGTTCATCCAAACCCTCATTTAAGCCTAGGAATTATTGTATCAAATCAGATTTTACAAGGGACACTAGAAACCCTAGATTTGCTATCTTGATTTTCTATGGTTGTTTGTTAATTCTCTTTGCATATTCTTATTCTCCTTCCTTAAATTCCTAAGATTCACCCTTGGTTCTACCTAAAATCCAAGCCTTCTTGCAGCTTTTTATGTTAGATGAACCAAAGAGAGAAAGGGAAAAGAAGTAGCCACCATAGGAATGAAGATTTACCTTATTTTTCCTTGGTTTCTTGGTTGATTCTTCCTTTCCTTGGCTTCCTCTCTTCAAATCCGAATTTTCTCCTCTATTCTTTCCTCAAAACAGATCCAAAAACTTCAATAAAACTAGAGGAAAGAAGGGGAAATGGAGAAGAAGAGGTTTGCTAAAGAGAAAGCATTAAAAAAACTAAGAAAATCTATACCTCTTCCTTGTTTTTCTCCTTCTTTTATTTTCCTTCTTGTGCACCTCACCCTTAAGGTTCTTCCTCTAATTTAGGGCAAAAACAATTGTGGCTAAATAAGTAAGGAGGTGGGGTACCTCATATATATAGGTAGGTTTAAGAAGCATTTTTCAAATATTCTAATTTTGCCCTTTTGTCTTGACATTTTCGTTTCTAGTTCACTTTAGCTTCTTTTTGAGAATCATCATTTCCATTATGAAATTTAAGTTCACAATTTAATAAAATTTCTTTGAAATCACTCAAATTGGAGCTAAAACCTTTCCGAACAAATCCTTTAAAATTTAGGTCAATCGACATTAGAAAATGTCTACCAGAGGGGTTTTAACTATCCTGGGGCTTCCCATGGTTTTTAGGGCCTCTGAGAACCCCAAAGAACTCAAAACTTTCATTTAAAAAGCCCTTTTGTGTGAATTCTAAAATTTACTCAAAATTACGAAAATGTCATTACATTTCGTCAACCTTTTATTCAATTTTGTTTCTTCATTCTAGCTCTTTTCTTCTTTCCATCTGAGCCTAGGATTCTCATTTTTAGGAGTCTAGAATGCTACTTTAATTTTTCAAGACCTTAACTAATTCATTTCAGGGAACTTGCTTTGAAAATGCATCTATTTTTGTCATTTGATGAAAACCAGACATTACAGGTTCACTAAAGGAGCCGCTCACATGGAAGATTTTCATGTGGAAGGATTAGAGACAAGTTTCAAGGCAAAAGGTTTCACGTGGATGCACATAAAGCCACTAATTTCATACACAATTAAACTCCATGGCATCCTTACTCTATTAACATAAGGCATACATGCCTTCTCTCACACATGGATATGCACGAGTCTAGGTCACAAACTCCATGGCATCATATATATATTCACATGCGGGTCACTTCCTCAAATGGAAAACACATATATGGATTTACCAAGGGAAGAAAACATTCAAGTAGACATGCACGGGTTCCACATAGCAAATATACATACTCACTCTCAGGTTCACCATGTTCGACATGGAAGAGGGCAGAATGCCATTCACACAAGGAGCATTATACAATCACGGGGTGCTTACTCCAAAATACACACTCAAGAAGCACGTGATAGGAAGCTTGGGCTTGATTGGAGGATATGAGATGCAAGAGAGGGGAAAGGAGGCTTGGGGAGAGAGGGGAATCACCATTCTACATTATACATGAAATGCTCTATATGTAACATCCAGTTCCTCCTGTAAATGTGAGAAATATAATGTCTGGTTTCTCCGTAAACGTACGAAATGTATCGAATATAAAAGGAAGTCCCCCAAATAGAATGATTTAAGGTCCAATAAGATTAGAACAATACTCTAGACCTCAAATAATGATGAACCACAGCCAGAGGTGCCCTGAAAACAAAGCCAAAATAACCAGATGAAATTCAACGAAGATGTAATGGCATTTTCGTAATTTCTAGCACTTTTTGGAAAAATTATAGGAGATCTTTTTAAATGTGAAAAATGAGTTTATCGGGATTCTCAGAGGCCCTAAAAACCATAGGAATCCCTAGAATTATTTAAACCCCTCCAATTTACATTTTAGAGTATCAGTTGACCTGAACTTTGACCAGTTTGTTCGGAAAGGTTTTAAATTCAATTTGGATGAAACCAAAGGCATTTTATAGATTAGAAGACCTAAATTTTATGATGGAAAAGACAGTTCTTAAGAAGGAGTTGAAATGAGCCTAAACGAAGCAAACATATGCGTAGGGGCAAAATAGTTATTTTGAAAAATTGTAAAAAAAGTTTCTTAAGTAAGATTACACCCCATCATCTTCTCCAAGCTTCCATTTTCAGATTTTTAGAAAGCTATGGCATGACATTAAGAGGGGAGAGAGAGAAGAAGTTTAAGCTTCTGTTCAGGTAAGTAAACAGCCCCGTTTCATCTCGGTCAATTGGAAAAGTTATTTCTCTCTCTGAGAGCTCTTTAATTGTGGTTTTCTTTTTCTTGAAAACTTGAAGATTCAAGTCTGACCCAAGAAAAAAAGGAACTCTTTTCAAGAAACCAATTGGTGAAACATAATCTACGTGAAGAGAACTCTATTTTAAGGTATGACTTTACTTAAAACATTTGCAAAATCTTATGTTTCCAAGCTATTTAAGCTTCGGTCTAAAGAGAGAAAGTGAGGAAGAGATTTTTTCTTCATGTATTCTTGATGGAACCAAGGGTTATGGAGTGTGAGGATTAAGAATATACAACTAGAATTGAAAAGGAAGCTTTAGAGTGCAAGTTATAGAATTTAGGGATTTGGTTGCACCTTGGCAAATATGAAGCTTCCTAATGATAATTTAAGTTGTCTAAGAATATGAATGAGATTCTAAGACATTTAGGAAGCTTCACAAGTGTTAATTTGTTAAGAGAAAGCAAGCAAACTCCATGGGTGCATAATGCTCTTCATGTCGTAGCCTAATCCACTTCATGCACCTAGGGAGTGTTTTAATTCGTTCAAAGCCTAGAATGGGACTAAATATGATAGAAGAATATTAGTGGAAGCCTTGAAAAAAATTTAAAAGTCATGGAATGTGAGATGGAGTTGTACGCTCCATAATGTGACATTATGAAGCAACTTATAGCTAGGCTCCTTAAAATAAATGTGTGATGACTCTAAAGAGTCTAAAGAGAGTTAAGAGACCTAGAATGAATGAGAAATGAGAGCCAAGACCATGAATTCTCTTAGTTGCTTCATAAGGTCTTGTATGGAAGCATAATGGAGTCATAGAATAAAGTAGCTTCATATAGAGTGTTGACGATTGTGTCGCACAACCTCAAAATAAAATTAGGTTAGATTAAATTTTATAGTTAGTGGCACAACTTAGGTTATCTCTCTTAGAAATAGAATTCAATGTTTACTTGGGTTTTCTAAGTGTTAAAAGACTCTAAAAATTTCCTAACTAAGGGGGGTTTGATTGACTTAAACTAATTAAAATGAAACTGAATTAAAATTCCTAATTGTTACCTAATTGATGAATTATGGTTGATAATGGGCTTGTGACTAGCTTTGGATTCGTCCCTTGGTATCTACTATCCTTATCCTAATCCAATTGTAATTGATTTTGGTCTAAAAGTCCCTAATTGTGTTCATTGGCAAGGGATCTTGAATTACCACTCAAGATTCAAGAAACTAGCAACTTGATGTTAATTGAGATCTCAACTCCCATTAAATTACTAATTCTTGTGATTAAGATCTTTAAACATTTAAATGAGTAATTAATTAATCAATTAACCTCTGAAATAACACCCTAGGAGATTCAATTAACCAATTAAACTCCAATGAATTCTCAAATTAGACAATTAAGCACACCAATTCTAACAAGCATTTCATCAAACATCTTGATTGCACACTTGGAAACTGGTAAGAAAATAAAAATCCAACACTAAAATTAAGCAATTAAAACATCAATTGCTTTTTTAATTAGTGTCTAACCAGTCACTAATTATAAACTACACTAATCTTAATATAATACATCTCTACCAAGCATGTACATGAAAATAGAAAAGTGTAAAAAGAAATAAGAATCTTAGCCAAAAATCCTTTTCTAATCTATGGATTCAAGCTTCTTCAAGAGCCTTCGTCCTAGCTAACCACAAGGGAAATTAATGCTTCATTGATGTGGAAGAAAAATGGAGGGAGATGGATGAAATGGATACGGCGTGGCTGCTGGTGTATGCGAATGGAATGTGTATGACGATTTCTGGATGTGTTATTTTATTCAATGTTTTTAATTATATTCTGCCACCAGCCTCCTCATTAAAAATCACGTGCATGGGATGATGTGTTCTCCTTTTTTTTTTTAATGAACCCAGCTCCCACGTGCTTGCTTTTCTTCTCTCTCTGGCAATCCATGTTCATGTGTGATCCTTGATTTCCTACGTGTAGTTCACATGACCTGGAATGCATGTTTTGTGTGCTGTCTGTAGCTCTTTCAATCACATACTCCTTCACGTGCTTACAAGTCACTCTTTACTCCTCATCCTTTGGATGAAAAGATACAAATGAATGGAATGGCGTGGATGTGTTTATTCTATGTGGAATGGACGGAGGAGCCTCTTTTGGACAGTAGCGTGGAATGTGTATATCAATCGAGTGTGCCCTGATGAATGATGTATTCTGCCCAGCTTCAGCCTCTCTCCCACACTCTCCCTCACGTGGCTTGCTTCCTTCTTTTATTTTATTATTATGTTTTAATCAGTGGACCCCACCTTCTTTCAGTTGTTGCTATTCATTTACGTATCACTTCCTCTCTTCAATCTCCAGCTCGCTACTCCGTCTTTTCTCTCGACGTGTTTCTTCTCTAAACTCCAACTCAAAGCTTCTGTTTACGCGAGCTTCTTCACGTGTTTTCATCTTCATATTCTTCACGTCAGCCCCTGTTTCTGCATGCATGTGTAGCTGCTTTTCCTTCTTCGTTCAGCTCTCCAAAACAGAAGTTGCTTCCTTTTCTTCTCTATGACGAGCTTCATTTAAATCTCCCTCACGTGGTTCTCTTCATGCGTGCTTCTTCCTCTCAATGCTGCCTCTGTTCCTGGTTTCATATGAGATGTTGATGCTTGTGATTACATTCTCGAGCTCATTCTTCCTCCTCTTCGCTTGCTTCTCCTCTTTCGTGTTGCTTCCAAGCTCCTTCAACCCAGCCTCCTTTCCACGTGCTCCAGCTTCTTTTACGTGTTAATCTCTATGCCTCTTCTCACGTGAAACTCGAGACCTCTCTCCTTTAGCATCAGACCCGCGGCGTGTTCATATGATTCTTCCACGTGTTTTCCTTCACTTTTCTACGTTCTGCTCACGCTTTACCATGTGTGTTTATTCTCTTTTCTCACGTGGCACATTCTACACGTCTGTTTACCCAGTAGCTGATTGTTTCATTCTCTTCACACGAGCTACTCCTCCTTTCCATGCACGTTCTTCTCATCCACGTGTTTCTTCCTCACTTTCTTCACATGCCCGAGGATGTTCTGTTCAGCTCATTCCACATGCTTTGTGTGTTTCATGCATGCGTGTGTGAAGGACTATGCAGCAACATGTTTGATGTGGTGTTTGTTTACTCTCATGCATGTATGATCATTGTGCATGAGAGTGTGAGTTGTGGTTTGCTTTTAAGTGCTGTGCAAGTGTTAATGGATGATGCTATCTGTTAGTGTGTGAGCTGCCAACGTGGGTAAATGAAAATGCTACATGTGGTGAATGGAAGTGGATAAGAGTGATTAGTAAGTGAAAGTGTAAGAGTGTGTTTCTTGATGTTGCTTCTTGTGTGAATGTGCTGCAACATGGAGCATGGTTCAACGTGGGAATTGGGTAGCATGATTCATCTATTCCTTCATCAACATGAGAGATGATTTGCCCAAAATCTACATAAAAACAAAGGAGAAAAATCCACAAAATTCATTTGAAATGATTTATGCATTTAAAATCAATTATTTTGCAGTTAAATTCCTAAAGTGCAGAAAATGGCTACTAAAATCAATTATCCACTAATAAAATGCAATAAGCCATATTTAATTATTCAAATGCTTAAGCTAAGGAGAATAAAATATATAAAAATCATGCTTATCAAATTCCCTCATACTTAAACCTTTGCACTCTTGGGCAAAGCTCAAAATCTAAGAAAAGGCTAATGGAATTGAAACACCAGGCTAGTAGAATGGTAAGTGGAGAATGAAAAATGGAAAAGAAAGTGTAAAAATCATAAGCTAGAGACTAATCACAACTCTTCACTCCAATAATCCAAACTAATTTCACTTGCATCAAGAAATAAGCTCCATGGCAATTTCATTTGGAAAGAATGAATAAAAAATGAATAGCCTCTCACATGAATTGGTGTTTATTCTTAACTCTCAAGTGTTTAAAGACTGTGTATCACTCAAACTTCACCTATCAAAACCTTACTACCATAAGCTTGTCAAGCTTCTAAATCTCCACTACTCATGCCAAATGCAAAGCACAAATCAATAGGACTTTACTTAGGGTTGTAATAGGGCTAAGGAGATGAAATGAATGGATACAAAAACAAGGGAAAAACAAACAACAAATGGAACCTTAGAACCTCAAGAGCAATCAATGGAGATTTAGGATAGGGAAGAATGTGCATCTAAGCCATATTTCCGACTAGAACAAACAAAATTCAAAATACTTCTTCCTTTAATTTTCAATGACTTTTCCTTCTTCTTCTTTTTCCAAACTTCTCATTCATTGTTTTTTTTTTTTCTTTTTTATCTCTTCTTTTCTTTAACTTTGTACATTTTCCTCAAATTTTAGTAACAATGGCCTAAATGGATGCAAAGCATACATTCTCTCATCCTAAAGAAGTGTAATGCTCCTTAAAGTCCCTAAGGCATCTTAAAACAAGGTGGAAAACATTTTTAATGGCTATGGTTCGACAAGAAAACAAAACAAGATCCAAAGTGACTAAACAATGGATAAAATGTATGTAGGTTTGGCTTTTTGGCTATCTAGTTATAAAAGAAATGAATGCCTTATCATTTTCATGCATGCAAATGCAAATGTGGTCTCAACAAATAATCAAGACAAGTTCTAGAGTGAAAGCAGAGATAGGTGAATACACACTAGAATTGAATAATTAAGGCTTAATTTCTTACCAACTAATGACTATTAGATAATTCATTAAAATCAAATTCATTGCCACTTCACTTTAATCAATACACAAGATCTATTACTTATCATGTCTAAATGAATCCAAGCTAAAATCATCTCAACTTGCAAATTCCACAGAAAAACTAAAAAAAAATCATGCTATTTCTGAAAATTTTTCTCAAAAATTTTTTAGAAGATGAAATGGAATGAAATGACTCTCCCTCCCCCCCCCCCCCCCACACATAAATATTGCATTGTCTTCAATGCTAGAACACAATCTAGTCAACAGATAAATAACTCAATATAATGAGTAGAAAGGGAAAGTATATAACAGGATAAAGTTGAATTGAAGATCTCAAGGGTGGGCTCAGATTTCCTTTGTAGCTGGTTAGTAACCTTTTTATTTCCTACAAAACAGAACAAAACAAATAGTAATGTGGAAAAGAAAAAGAAAAACTAAATTCTAAACTACAAAAAACTCTATTAGAGACCAACTAATCATAAGTATCAAAAACTAAAACAAAACAACTTTATTCCTTTTCAGTTCAACAAATTTAAGTCTAACCACTTTGAAGCATTTTGATTGATCATGCAGTGATGATTCATGGACTTCCTCAACCATCGATAGTTTCAAAAAGTCATATTCAGCATATTCAAAAGCAGTAAAAGAAGAAAAATCAAATTTAGGAAATTTAAAGCTAAAGAAAGAAAATTTAAAGTCAATTTTAAATACACTAGACTTTAGACTCTCTAAATATCTATCAAAACCAATAAAATCAATTTGACTCTCATTAATAAAAGTCACTGCATCCACAAAAAAATTTGATTGCAACTTCTCACAATCCTTTGAGTTCAAATCCTCTAAGGTGGTAGATGCTTCATGTCAGTTGGGGGAGTCTGTTGATTATTGGCAATTAGTTCACCAACTTCAAGAATTTGTTCCAGACTCTTAACAAGAGCAATAGTATCTTCCCTAACCAAAGAGACATTAGTAGGCTCACAAGATTGTAAACAATGATCAATAACAAAATCCAGTCTCTCACTAGTATCAACAACAACACAAGCATCAATAGGGTTTTCAATATCAGCACTATCACTATGCATGCTCTCATCAACACTAGTATGATTAAAAGAATCAGTCTTATCAATAATTTTAGTGCAAAGAAAGGACTCTATGGATTGAACAGACTTGCAAGACTCCAGAAACTCATTAATCTTAGCACACACAGGACTTGTATGTATATCATCACATAAGTATTTCAAATTAGAGTCTGAATCATCAACAGCAAGTTGTCCAACAATTGTATCATCCATATCCTTTTCACATGCTACATCTACCATTTCATTAGTCATATCATCACATGCTAATGAGGAATCATGTTGATTAGTATATGTGAGGTGTAACACCCCATAATTAATTAAGGTATTAATCATGGATTAGACTAATTAAGAATAATTGAAATGGGATAATTGGATAAATTAAGTGGATGGAGATTTTAGAGAGATAAATTATTCAAATGGGTTTGAGATTTAATTAGGATAGAAATTCTATCTAGGCCTAAATTAATAGATTATGAGAAGAGGCTAATGGAAGCCCAATAGGTTCGGTGTAGACCCAACCCAATTTAGTGTGATGGAGGCCCAAAATCTACCTTGTATAGGCTCCTTTAAGTGGCCCAATAACCCTTATGCAGACCCACATTTTTGAGCTCTTCAAACTTGGCCCAAACTTAATTAAACTTCAGCAACCCAAATGCATAAAACTGGCCCAATAAAATTCTACAGCCCAACACTCTAAAACTGGCCCAACAACCTAAAAATCTGAAGCCCAAGTGAAGATGGACCTTGGAGCAGCCCATGACCCATTTTTGACCCAACTTAAACCCAACTAAAACCTTAATACACCAGCCTCTCCCTCACCCTTGCTGAAACACAAAACACAAAGAGAAAATTCGGAGCTTGGAGAGGAGGCTAGAGTTGGGGGCACTAATTCTGCATTTTCTCACATTTAGAGCAAGATTCAGCCAAGGTAATAGTTATACAACTTAATCCCCTCATCTTTCTCTTTAATTTGGCCCGATTAGTTTTTTATTTGGAGCATTTTCATCCTACCCAAAATCTGAAATGTGGGTGTTTAGGGGTTTTCTTGGTGAAATTCGTAGGTTGAGATTAGGGCTGACCTTGGGTGAGTTTAAACCCTCCATTTTGATGCTTCATTTGGTAATTTGAGACCCCCATTGCTAATTTATAAAATGGGTATTAATTATGTACGAAATTGCTTAGGATTTTGGGTGGAATATTGAGTTTTCTGGTGGAGGACAATTTAATCCGAATTTGGGACTTAAAGATCTAAGTAAGTGATCCTTAGGTAGTCATTAGCATCTTAAATTCTTTGGGTACTGATTGTAACTGTTAATGATGAATTAGAGTAGTAATTCTATGATGCTATGGTTATAGGAGGACTTCTGCACCATTGGTGACTGTTGCAAGTGTCTACGAGTGAGGTAACCAGGTTATATCAATTCCATGTATATATTTGATTTAATTTCATATGTTGCTGTATATAAATGATTTGAAATGTTGAATGAATTGATTGGCTATCTGTTGAATTGTGATTGGACCTTATGAGTCCATGGTGGAGCTGTGGTGCGGCTGCCACCCGTGCATGTGCTTCGATCGAGCACCGGGTTATGATCAAACCCAGATGCACTGAGCCCCGGTTGTGCTCAATAGGGCGTGGGTGTCGTGGACGGGCCTCTCCCGGTGTTAATGACCTTTAACATGTGATAATATGATTGCTAGTATGGGATAGTAATCATGATAGCCTAATTATTTCATTTACTGATATAATGGATATGATTCTAATGTTGATTTTGTTTCATGCTTATATGCTAATTAAACTAGATATATGATGGAATTGCCTTGGTTACTGAGATTTATATCTCACCCCCGTTTTATGGGATTAATATTTCAGGTGAAAGTTCTTCGGGTAAGGATAAGGGTAAGCAAGTGGATGAACATCCATGAGCTGAGGCCGAGTGTGGGGAGCTACACTTGGTTTGTGTAGAATAGGGGAGATGCAATTTTGTTATTAGTTTACATAGCATCATCATGTAGTCATGTTGCCAAGTGTAGGTGTTTATATTTTGTTTGAATGAAATGTAACCGTTAAAAATTCAAGTCTCATTATAGTGAATATCAATGTATGAACTTATAGCATTAAATATATGTAGTTTTGCTGAAATTGTGATATGGATTATTATATGGGAATTGTAGTCATATGGTGCCTTGGAGGTAAGCTATTGTTGAATGGAAATCACTATGGAAATTGTATGGGATGTAATTGCTGCTAATGTGTGTGTTCTTGCTGTCATATATTCATGAATTTGCTAATATGAGCTAGTTGGGTAAGTAGGAAGGAGTAATTAAATTTTGCAATGGTAGTGGATAGATTGATGGGTAAATAGAGTAGGTAAACACTATTAGGATCACATAAAATAAGGGAAAGTGGACCTAGAGTGTCTCTAAGATGAGATTTGGAGTGTAGGGGTCAAAATTTGGGTAATGTAGTCATAAGAGGGAGTCCCGCCGCGGCTATCGCCGCGGCAAGATTTGTGAAATAAAGAGACAATATAGGGATACTTGTGGAAGGTTATTGGGTATCGAAACTGATGAATGGTTGTATCATAAACCTTTTATGGTAGTAGGATTTCTTTTATGCAAATTTTGATTTGTGCGGTGGTATGGTGATGACCCTAACATCAAGGTTTAAATTTTTCCCATATTTTCACAATGTGATAGATTGTAACCACTCAAACCTTGATAATTAATTATTAATCGTACATTTAACCATAATTACAATGATTAGAAGGTAGGGTTGTCACATGAGGAACTCACTAGTCTCAATGAAAGAATTAATCTGGGAGCATCTATCATATGTAGTGGTTCCAGCATACACACAATGAAGAGAATCATTTAAGTCAGCTATGTCACATGGTCTAAATGGTGTACTATCCTTAAACTCAGAAGATGCATCATGAACAGACTTATCAACCAATCCCACAATAAAAACAAAATAATCATCACATTTTAGGTCACCCCCACACTTATCTACTACCCTAGACTCAATAGATTCATCAATTGGTTCAGACCTAAATTCATCAATATGGTCATAGTTAGGAGTAGAAATTTCAAGTGCATCAGTACACAATGGTTCATGAACATCAACACATGTGCTAATTTTGCTTAATGAATTACCACAATCAATCAAATCAGGAGATTCAATAATAATTTCCTCATCTACATCATTATCATGCAATTCAGAATCAACATTATCATGTGCATTAGTGGTCACAGTGCTATCAAGCAAACTAGATTTAGTTCCAACAAGTTGCAAAGTATTAGAAGATGGAAGGATATTACCCAATGAATAGGACTCTTCCTCCTCTATACATTCCCTTCTAATTTAATCTTCAATCAATTTAGTAGCACTTGAAGTAGGTTGATTCATTTGAATTCCCAAATCCTTCATGATATTGTCAATCATCTATTGATTTTGAAGATGCAACTGTTCAGTTTCTTATTAGAATCAAAGATTGTAGGCATCCATTTGCTGCTTCCTCCTTTCTTCCCAACTTGGTTCCTTCTAGGGCTCTTATTACATGTATCCCTTATGATAGTCATAGGAATGATACTCTGGCTCTTACACATGTTAATTAGGGTATGGCTCATAATGATGATGGTAATTGGGGTGAACTTCATATTGATGATAGTATGGTTAGTAGTATAGTGGTTGCAATTGTTGGCATTATTGGCTTTGTTGTGCTTGTCTTTGTTATTCAAGAATGCCACGAAGCATTGACCTGAGTTCATCAAAGTGCCTAGAGATCCCATCATTTGCACAAGAATCATAGACACCTTAATTAGAATAATAATATGGATCCATTTAAAGCAAATAAAATGAGAAGTACAATCAATTTCAACTTAAGAAAAATCACTAACAAACTATCGCTAAAATTAACTAAAAATCAAGAAAATAAAAATTCAAATGAAGATAAGAACTTCCTAACAATAAAAAATACTATAAAATAGATGTTAATCACACAAAATAAACTCACAAAAAATAAAGAAATTAAATCTAAAAAAATTTAAAAATTTTTAAAAATTTTGAGAAAATACTAAAAAATTAGAAAAAGTACCTTACACATTATAATTTGGCAAAAAAAAATGGTGAACCTAATAGATTTGCTATTACTTTTGCTCAAAACACCCAAAAACCTTGCAAAATAAAGTTTGAGAATTTTCTGCACACATTAAATAAAAATTCCAGCAAGCAATCCAATTGATGCGTAACACCAAGATTAGCAAAATCCAAGTTCAAAATAGAACAAAAATCAAACCAAAATAGAATAAAAATAGAGTAAAAACACATAGAAAACTTTCTCAAACAATTGAAAATCCAATTCCCAGCAACGGCACCAAATTTTGACAATTGTGTTGAGAAAACCTCAAAATAAAACTAGGTTGAATTAAATTTTATAGTTAGTGGCACAACCTAGATCATCTCCCTTGAAAATGAAATTCAATGTTTAATTGGGTTTTCTAAGTTTTAAAAGACTCTAAAAATTTCCTAACTAAGGGGGGTTTGATTGACTTAAACTAATTAAAATGAAACTGAATTAAAATTCCTAATTGCTACTTAATTGATGAATTATGGTTGATAATGGACTTGTGACTAGCTTTGGATTCGTCCCTTGGTATCCACTATCCTTATCCTAATCCAATTGTAATTGATTCTGGTTTAAGAGTCCCTAATTGTGTTCATTAGCAAGGGATCTTGAATTCCCACTCAAGATTCAAGAAAGTAGCAACTTGATGTTAATTGAGACCTCAACTCCCATTAAATTACTAATTCTTGTGATTAAGATCATTGAACATTTAAATGAGTGATTAATTGGTCAATTAGCCTCTGAATTAATACCCTAGGAGATTCAATTAACCAATTAAACTCTAATGAATTCTCAAATTAGACAATTAAGCACACCAATTCTAACAAGCATTTCATCAAGCATCTTGATTGCACACTTGGAAAATGGTAGGAAAATGAAAATCTAGCACTAAAACTAATCAATTAAAACATTAATTGCTCATTTAATTAGTGTCTAACCAGTCACTAATTACAAACTACACAAATCCTAATCTAATACATCTCAACCAAACATGTACAAGAAAATAGAAAAGTGTAGAAAGAGATAAGAATCTTAGCCAAAAATCCTTTTCTAATCTATGGATTCAAGCTTCTCCAAGAGCCTTCCTCCTAGCTAACCACAAGGGAAATTTCATGCTTCGTTGATGTGGAAGAAAAATGGAGGGAGATGGATGAAATGGATATGACGTGGCTGCTGGTTATGCGAATGGAATGTGTATGACGATGGGTTCTGGATGTGTTATTTTATTCAATGTTTTTAATTGTATTTTGCCACTAGCCTCCTCATTAAAAATCACGTGCATGAGATGATATGTTCTCCTTTTTTTCTAATGAATCCAACTCCCACGTGCTTGCTTTTCTTCTGCCCGTAGCAATCCACATTCAAGTGTGATCCTTGATTTCCTATGTGTAGCTCACATGACCTAGAATGCATGTTTTGTGCGCTGTCTGTTGCTCTTTTAATCACACACTCCTTCACGTGCTTACAAGTCACTCTTGACTCCTTAGCCTTTGGATGAAAAGATATAAATGAATGGAATGGCATGGATGTGTTTATTCTATGTGGAATGGACAGAGGAGCCTCTTCTAGACAGTAGCGTGGAATGTGTATATCAATCGAGTGTGCCCTAATGAATGATGTACTTTGTCTAGCTTTAGCCTCTCTCCCTCACGTGGCTTGCTTCCTTCTTTTATTTTATTATTATTTTTTAATTAGTAGACCCCACCTTCTTTCATTTGTTGCTCTTCATTTACGTATCACTCCATCTCTTTAATCTCCAACTCGCCACTCTGTCTTTTCTCTCTATATGCTTCTTCTCTAAACTCCAGCTCAAAGCTTTTGTTCACGCGAGCTTCTTCATGTGTTTTCATCTTCTTATTCTTCACATCAGCCCCTATTTCTGCATGCATGTGCAACTGCTTTTCCTTCTTTGTTTAGCTCTCCAAAACAGAAGTTGCTTCCTTTTCTTCTCCATCACGAGCTTCATTTAAATCTCCTTCATGTGGTTCTCTTCATGCGTGCTTTTTCCTCTCAATGCTACCTCTATTCCTGGTTTCATATGAGATGTTGATGCTTGTGATTACATTCTTAAGCTCATTCTTCCTCCTCTTCACTTGTTTCTCCTCTTTCATGTTACTTCCAAGCTCCTTCAACCCAGTCTCCTTTCCATGTGCTTTAGCTTCTTTTACATGTTAATCTCCATGCCTCTTCTCATGTGAAACTCGAGACCTCTCTCCTTTAGTATCAGACCCGTGGCATGTTCATATGATTCTTCCACATGTTTTCCTTCACTTTTCTACGTTCTGCTCATGCTTTCCCATGGGTGATTTGTAATATCTGATCCCTCGAAAATGCAAGAAAACATAAGGAAACGTGAGAAACGTAATATACAATTTCTCTATCAACATACGAAATTCACTGGATACAAAAAGGAGTCCCCCAAGTAGAATACATTGAGGTCCAATAAAATTAGAATAATATTCTAGATCGCAAATAATGATGAGTCAAGGCCAGAGGTGCCTTAAAATTAGGGCCAAAATATATGAAAAAAAAAGGATCAGAAAAAGGTCCTGAAGAGTTTTCGAAGTCAAGTATGAAGGAACAAAGGACTAAATTGCAAAGAAAAGTTATATGCAGGGAAAAATGTATAAATTGCCCAAAAGTTTAGGGAACTCTAGTTTCACCCTTTATTCGTGGCTTTAGGTATGAATATCAAAAAATCGGGTAAGAATCTCATAAATCCATGATCTACGGTTAAACTCAATTTGATGAGACGGGTCCAATGATGCCACATTACCCGAATGGCCAGGCGGGATCCGGTCTAGGATCTGGTTAGCCGATCAGTAGTTATGAGCTAAATAGAAAAAGAAGTTGTAACAACTATAGAAATAGAAATAGCTAAAGGGCTAAGAAACCCTGAAGGGGATTCAGGGACAGAATTGTAGTAAATGAAAATTTTATAGCACAATCATAATACAGAACAGTGAAAATTACACCTATAGACTCGGGTGTCCAATTGACATCGAAATTTATGAAGATTGAGGTTAAGGGCCCCTGTATATAGCTATGATATGTGACCTTTTGCTTAGAAAGAGTTGTAAGTTTAGTGTTTTTCCTCTGTTCAAGTTAGTTCTCCTTTATTAAGTTTAGTCATTTGCTTAGACTTGCCTAGTCCCATTTGCAAAGGATGTCCGAGAGGAACATAGAGGTATCTCAAGAGCGCTGGTCAGAGGACATAGTTTAGGGTTTAGAAAGAGATTATTCCTCCAGGGATTCTAGCAACTCTTGTGCCTATGATGAGACTGCTGGCAATTTACGAAGGCGGAGTGACCTTCTATTTAAGAAAAGGATGGTTTGAGATCCTAGATCAGATAAGTTTCAAGCTGTGCCAATAGTACAGGAGGAGCATGATCTTATAGAGGAGGACCCAATGAAGGATCCCAACTATGACAGTGTTACATCTATGGACTCTGCAGATACAGTACCACCTGAGATCCTAGATAAGGATAGGGAATTAGTGTCTTCCAATAGTATTTTGGTGAGAGAGCAGTTGACAAAGTGGGAGACAAAGCTCATTCAGAGAGCACTTATAGAGGTACATGGCAGGTATAGTATAGACTCAATATATGAGATCAGAGCTAAGTTTAAGTTGATCTCTGAGGAAGCAATCATGAAGAAGGATTCTCCTTTAGAGAAGTATTACCATTATACATGGGAGGCAACACTCTCTATGTTGCCACTATTATAGGTCAAAAGGATTATGAGGAATATGAGTAGGTAGACGCCTTACTAAGTTATCTCCTAGAGCAAGGTGATGTTGGAAGTTATATCAGATAAGAGATTAGAACAGGAGGTTATGATAGGGTTTTTGCCTTATGATGCAAGGAGATTGACACCCTTGCTCGCATTAGAATCTTAGGCCATGATAATCCTTAGAGATGGCAGTTAGTTAGGAATGGTTATGACTAATATACTATTGTACATATGACTAATGATGAATAGAGCTAGTCATGGATGTTTTGATGAAGTATAAATGATAGGTTATGATCGTTAGTGACGTACGAAGTTAGCCATACAATATTTTGATTTGTAATGACTATAATGTGATGTAATTAGAGGCAACAAGAAAGATATGTGGATATTAGACATGATAATTTGAGCATGCCTTATCACACCTTTTCCCGTTTGTTCTTATTAGACAAGAATAAATAGATAAATAAATGTTAATGCATGTTTCCTTTCTCTTGATTAAGAAATTCTCAAGATGATGAACACTCGGAAAGGTAGGCCCTCTAAAGAGACTCGAGCAGAAGCTGAGTCTAATGATCCAATGGCTAGAGCCTTTCAGGCCATTATGGCTCGCCTGGATTAGCAGCAGGCCATGATTATGCAACTTCAGGAATGGCTTGCTCAGAGAGACAGTGAGGGCCCTACTCCTCCCCCACCCCAGCCACTACAGCATACAGATTGTCCTGAGCACTCAGGGGCAACTCACTCAGGCCCACAACCCCAAATACAACAAATGCCATTGACTCCCCCAGCTCAGATGCCTCCAATCCTTGAATAGCCTTCTATGAGGCAGGTCATAACACAATTCAAAAAGTTTAGGCCTCCCACTTTTGATGGTGAGTTGAGTACAGAGAAAGCTGAAGCCTAGATTATGCAGCTAGAGAAAATATTCAGGGTCATGGAGTGCACATCTAAGCAGAAGACCGTGATGGACATTTTTCAATTAGAGAAAGAGGCAAACTATTGGTGGAGAAGCATTGAACCTATCATTAAGTCAAAGAATCTCCCGATCAACTGGGAAACATTTTTATAAGTATCCTATGAGCAGTATTTTCCCAGTTCTATTTAAGATGTGAAAGAGTCTGAATTTGTACTCCTAAGACAAACTGAGGGAATGTTTGTGGACCAGTACGTGACAAAATTTGTAGAGTTCTCTAGATATTCCTCCTATTTGTAGAAGCATGACGATGAAAGGTGGAGAGCAGATAAATTACAGAAGGGACTCCTACCAGAGATCAGAGATAGAGTGGTGCCCTAGAGAATTAAGAATTTTAATACCCTCGTGGAGGTATGTAGAGTCACCGAGGCAAATTTGTAGACAATGCATCCCGCCTCAAGTGCTAAACCCCCCCTTCCAGAAAGTAAGAGGCCACATGAGGAGACACCCATTATTGGTAGCAACAAAAGAAGGGGCAAAGGCCAGTGGGACAAGAGAGATAAGAATAGAAGGAAACCAACTTAGTTTAGTAGAGTTAGTTCCACCCTAATAGCCTGCGCTCAGTGTGGCAGGAATCATGGGAATAGACCATGCTATGCCAGTTAGAATGTATGTTTCAGATGTGGTAAGCCGGGGCACATGGCCAAAGATTTCACATAGCTTGCACCCTAAAAGGAGGTAGCCCCTACACCCAGACCATAGACCCAGGGTAGAATTTTCTCCTTAACACAACAAGAGGCTTACGGGTCCCCGAGTCTAATTCAAGGTATTATTAAAATTAATGTTCGTTTAATATTTTCCTTGATTGATTTGGGTGCTAGCCATTTTTTATGCTCCATGACTATATGAGAAGGCATGATCTGAGTGGAATTGTCAGGGGTTCTTAGTATTCTTTTCCCTATCAGTTAAAATAGATTAAGAATAAATATTAAGTTGATGTACTTGAAAAAGCACACTTGTCCTTGGCATAGATGCCTTTCTAACATGATAGTACCTAAAATAAAAATAGTTAGGCAATGTAAAATGACCCCAGGATAAAGTAGAGAAAGAGTTCTCTTTTCCTCGAGTATTCTACAGAAATAAAGAAGATAAAGAAAAGTAAGAGAGGAATACTTACTTTAGATTATTGGAAAACTTGTAATATATAGGCAATAGTGGCTTTGAGCTCGACCATGAGGTGCTTGTGTATTAGTGTTTGATGTTATGATTTGTTTACAACAATGGTTACATGATATTGGGTCTGGCCAATCCAATAGTAATGTGACTTGAGTGCGTAGCAAACAATGGCATTGACCATAAAAAGTGTCCCAGTAATCGAAGAGTATGCTAGTAGTATGATGGGATCATAAAGAATTAAAGGATACAAAACCCACTTCGTATGAAGAGCATAAGAGATATCTGAGGTAAGCCTTAGAAATTATGACCGATAGTTTCCAGACTTAGTGAGCATGTGTTTTATATTTAGATACAGTGATTTTAGGCTTTAATGTCTCCCAAAAATGGATCACAGTAGATCCTAGCATAGTGCAGTGGGTTGCAATAGACCCCTAGTAGGGCTCTGAAAGGTTGCAGTAGACTTAGGGGGTCGCAGTAAATCCTACAAAGTTACAGAGAGTCCCAGTTATAGTATGATATTTCTTTGGTAAGATGACAGCCTGAGATAGTTTTTACAAAGCAGTTAGTCTCAGAGACCAGTACAGTTTCAGTTAGCTTTTGTCTCAGAGACTAGAGATCTCCTAAGTCTAGTATACTGTTGCCATTAGAGACAGCAAGGCTATACTTAGATAATTAGACCACTGACTATACCCTCGCTAGATGAGCGTAGCATGTGGGATGAAGAAAGCAAGAAAGTAGCTTTTCAGAGCTAAAGCCAGATGAGCCACTACCCAACAGATATTAGCCCTGACTGAGGGATAGAGAGATCCTTATATACTAGACTATATATTCAGAAAGGGGTCAGATGCAGTTTTAAATAAGTAAGTGGTATAGTATGTCTTCATTAATCGAGACTGTGAGTATAGTTAACATCCCACCAGAATTTAACAGTAATCAGTAATAGTTGCTCTTCGATGATAGTACAGGAAAGAGTAAGAGCATGATGATTAGTCATTAAGTTGAAGAGTTATATAAGCCCTCTCTCGAGTGAATAAAGAGAGTAAAACACAGTTTAGACCTGAAAAGGGAAGGGTAAAAAAAAAGATCAGTTAGTAAGGATATAGAAAATGTCAGATGAGAATGTATACTAAATTTTGAGGACGAAATTTATTTAAGGGGGAAGAAATGTAATATTCAGTCCCTCGAAAATGCAAGAAAATGGAAGAAAACATGAGAAACGTAATATATGGTTTCTCCATCAATGTATGAAATTCACTAGATACAGAAAAGAGTCCCCCAAGTAGAGTAAATTAAGGCCCAATAAAATTAGAATAATATTCTAGACCACAAATAATGATAAGTCAAGGCCAAAGGTGCCCTAAAATTGGGGCCAAAATAGATGAAAAAAAAAGGGATCAGAAAAAGATCCTGAAGAGTCTCCAAAGTCAAGTATGAAGGAACCAGGGACTAAAATGCAAAGAAAAGTTATATGCAGGGCAAAATGTATAAATTGCCCGAAAGTTCAGGGAACTCTAGTTTCACCCTCTATTCATGGCTTTAGGCATGAATATCAAAAAATCGGGCAAGAATCTCATACATCCATGACCCACGGTTGAACTTAGTTTGATGAGACGGGTCCAATGATGCCACATTGTCCGGATGGCCAGGCGGGATCCGGTCTGGGATCTGGTTAGCCCGATTAGTAGCTATGAGCAAAATAAAAAAAGGAAGTTGTAACAACTATAAAAATAGAAATAGCTAAAGGGCTAAGAAACCCTAAAAGGATTTCAGGGACATAATTGCAGTAAATGAAAATTTTATAGCACAATCATGATACAAAACTGTGAAAATTACACCTATAGACCCAGGTGTTCGATTGACACCGAAATTTATGAGGATTGAGGTTAAGGGCCCCTAGTCCATGTTTGAGGCTCAGTATGGCTAGAAAGTAGAGAAAATAATATGTTTCAATTTTAGAAAGCCTAAAGGTATGTATTATACCGTAAAACCTTAATCAAGCCCAGACACCAATTTTTAGACTGCCGTAAGGCCCAATAGCTAATTCTAAAGGCCCAAAAAGGAAGAGAAGATATAATTAGGGTTTTAAAGAAGATAAAACCCAAATATAAATTTAAAATGAAAAGGAAAGAAGAAAAGGATTTTGGTTATTTTAAAGAATTAATCATGGTTAAGTTAGAAAACTAACTATGGTTGAGTTAAAAGTTGACCATGGTTGAGTTAAGAAATTAACCATGGTTACTATCCATAACTTAAGGGCTAAGAAAAGGCATCCAAGTGTGTGGCCAAGAATTTTTGGAAGAAGATATTTAGTGATGAAATTAGGAAATCAAAAGAAAAAAGGAATGGAAGGTTAAGATTTGATCTTGAAAAGGTTGATCCAAGGGTCCAAATTTAGTATAACCATTTAACTTCATTTAAATTCATCTCCTTCACC